>VZUI01091605.1:0-14155 GCA_013401135.1 Cettia cetti | reverse complement strand
CCCAGCTACTCCCACCCCCCCCCCAAAAAAAAAAAATTGGATTCAATCCAAATTACTTGTTACTCCTGCAGACAACCCCCTGTGCTGACTGCACAGTGGCTTCCCATGGCACAGATGATTGTGACTGCAGAGGTGTTTAGCAGTGGCTCACTTCCAGCTCTGCCCACCCCAGCTGGCACCAGGCCACTGGCTGCAGAATCAGTGCAATATGTGCATTTTCAGAGCCCCCTGCTCAAATTCCAACTGATTATCACTTTTTAGTAAATAAACTAAGGAGCTAAACAATAAGCTTCCAAGACAAACCAGCAAGCAGCCAAATCAAGTCTTTTTTACCAGAAGCAGGAATGAAAAGATACCAAAATAATTCTCACAGAAGCACCTGAGATAGCACAGTGACTCCAAATTTCTACCTAATCTTGATCTAGAAAACAGAAGTTATCATTAGGGTAAATTAGTATTGATGCACATGACTATATAACCAGTAGATGATGCCAGAAAACACCACTGTCCTGACATTTCCCTTTTAACCTCCCTGACTCAGCATGTAAGTTCTATTAAAAGAACTTTTAATGTACTCGTTTTTAAATTAAGAAACTCAAGATTTTGCAATTCAGGTGCCTTTACACAAATAACTAAACACATGCTGTGACATTCAGGTATTTCCCAAAACTTCTAAGAAGTGATGTTGTAGTTGCTGACTGTTTTTGCACAGGTGACCACTCAGTGAGTTTCCCTTGTGTCCTTAGTCCTGCAAAGTTTGATTTCTCTCTATTCCATCTATCATTGCCTTCTATCAAGATTACTTCACCTAGAAGTAAAAAATAGTGAAGAATTATTAAATTTACCCCTTTTTAATAGCATATTCTAGCACTGCTTTACAAGAAAAAATTAATTAACTGAAAGGAAAAAAATCAGATTTCCGTGAAAAAGGTACATCAAGCCACCTCTCAACATCAACTATATAAAAATTATATGACAGTACTTGAACCAAAGGTGAACTTTTCCACTCAACAAATAAAGAGACAGCAGAATGGTTTGATCAAGGTTTTAATTTCAAGAAAAAATTCTGGTGATGTAGCACCTAGTGTAGCACAGGATATTAATCACTTATTCCCCTTCAACTTCATTAAAAATCTCTTCTTCTACTCGCACTTCAAAGGTTGCAGCTGAAAGCCTGATTTGTCCCGTTGGGTCCAGAGAGGGATGGCTCTCTAAATCTCAGAGTTATCACCAGGGAGGGACAGGCTGCTCTGTGACACAAATCCAGACACATAAAGGAGCCCCCACTCTGCTGTTCCTTCCACAAAGCAAGCTAGTGTGTGACAAGCAGCTCTGAAATCCTGGATTCATTACCAGGCACGTATTTTTTCATATCACCTTACTCAAGTATGTACATAAACATTCCTATAGAAAAATCTGTATTTTCAACTCCTTGTTAAAGGTCTCATCATGTAAATGCATACATTGTATTCTGTTAGAAGTACTTTGGATAAGATTTTTTCCTTCTCTTCTTTATAATCTCTAATATTTGCTATGTTTACAGCTTTTTTTTCCAACTCAATAATTCATGGATAATTTCAATATATTATACATCTGTGACAAGTTTCCCTACAGCACAGTTTGTCTTTTGCATTCAAGTACAGAATTATTACATTCCATATAAAAATCCAGCTCCTGGAAAGCTGAGAACTTACCCTACAGTTTAGAGGAAGGTCATAACTTGCCCTACTCCACCTCTTTAAACAGATTCTACAGCAGCCAGAAAACAAGATGCAAAGAAAATCCTACATGTTCTGCATTTATCCAATAGAAGTGCTGTAAAGATAAGCAAAAAAAGAGTTTTCTTAAAAAAAATTACTTACAAGCAAGGATTTATTTACCCCTCTGGCTTAACTGCTGGCAGTATCAGTGAGGCAATCCCATTACAGCTGACGGTGGCTGTGTGGTACAAACACCTCTTAAAATAAATAAACCAAAAGGCAGAACCCTTCAGGCTGGAAGAAGCTGCTGGAGCCCAGCCTCCTGCTCAAAGCAAGGTCAGTGCTCCATTCAGACCAGGCTGCTTTCAGCAGCTGGGTCTGAAAACTGAGTCAAAGGATGAAGATGCTTCCCTAGAAAATTAAAGCCTTCTTTACGTACGGTTATTAATAATGACATAGATCAGAGACTCCCACTAGCCCTAAGCCAGTGACAAATCTTAAATCACTTTCTTTAAATACTTCTACAGCTAATGAAGTTCAGAGCCACTGAATTACTACAGTTTCCCAATGCATTCCTAGAGTTTTTAATAAAGTGCAGAAAGTATCCCCTGTTATTGATGCTGAATCCACTTTAAAGCAATTTGTGCTCACAAATGACTACATCAACACAGGCAGTTGGAGCCTCAGCTCTGAGGACAACCAGTGTTGACTCAAAGAAGGCAACTGGTTTTCTCCCAGCCTGTGACAAGGTGGAATAAATCAATATAATCAATAAATAACCTATGTAGCTAAGTTTGCATACTAGTTTTTAATATCAGCCATCACAACTGCTTTTCTGTCCCTTCCATCCAAGACACAACACAAATAAATCAGTTCCCAGAGACAAACCCAAATAAGCAAACACATAAAAGCAAACTTACCCAAGTGATTTGTGTCACAATATTTGTTTGGGGATGATGGCTCAAATTGACTTGCAACCAATCACTCTTTACCTCACTCTCTACACACATTTCCAATGCTTCAAATAAGCTTCAGCATTTATTAAATGAGTAAGAGCATTTTAAATGAAGACCAGCAGATCTGACAAAGGAACACATTTTTACTGGCCTACTTAAAACCATACTTTAAGCTTTTTCCCCCCCTTCCTTTTCAAATAAAATCCACATGTGGTAAATGTTAATGGGAAAAAAACCCCCCAAACCTGAAATTTCCCTAAGAAGAGGCAAATACAGGCACAAATCACCAATTCCCACACTGTCAAGCTCTGCCTCAGGTTCACACGTTGTCAAATTAAGTGACAATGAGCAAATAGGTACTAGGAGAGCAAACTATTGTTAGGAATTTCAGGACATGCTTGGCCTTTGCTTTAATGACATTAAGTCATGTGAACAAAGCACAGAAAGAACATCTCTCAACATATCACCAGGGTTCAGTGTGAACAGAAGAAGAACAGACACCATTTACACCTCAAGAGTGCTAAGTAGTACAAGGTAACCAGTCAGAAACCCTGATGATGGGCTCAGCACAGCAAAATAGAACCTATTATTCTTTTTAATAGAACTGATGGTAAAGAATTTCTCAAAGGATACTCCCATCAATTTGCTACAGTATGAATTTTAAAAAAAGAAAGGAAAACCAGTAAAACCTTCTAAACTAACACTGATTCTTTAATTTGCGATCTCTTTTGAAGGCCTGTATTAATTCTCAACATCAGGAATAAATTCACTGCAGGAAATCATATGACAAAAATACGTCTTTTGGAAAAGGAATATGAAAATGAACCAAGTCAAACTACTCAAGATTTGCCTTGGCTTTAGTGTCTTACTTGAATGTCAGGTGTAGTAGAAAGGACCCATGTTGGAACATTATAATTATTTCCCTTTTCCTAGTTCAATAAGCACAGGACTGACTTTATTAAAACATGCTAGGAGGACAGGGAGAAGAACACAACACAGAAAAAAATGAAAACAGTGGTTATACAGCAAGATTGTTTTCAATTTCCATCAGAAGAATGCACAAACCCTCCCAGAAAGCTCTGTATGCTCAAACAGCACTGGAGCACTGGCATTAGAGTTACTATCCTGCAGGAAAACTAAAGTAGAAGTTGCAAGCAGTGATGTAAGAATAGCCAGTGGTTTATTTGCCACACAGTGTCTGTGTGCCAACTGCTGGATTACACTTTAACCCTTCCCAGCTCCTGGAATCCACAAGGTACAATAACAATTCACGGCTGCCTCCAACTACCTTGTAACAAATCTGACTCTTCCAGTCAGCTCTTTTCATAAAAAAACATGAACCTTTCCCTGATACTTGTCCCTTAATATGTTCAGTATTCCATAAGAACCCCACGGTTTCCTTTTGCTTGAGCTTCTTGCCAGCAGAGAAGCTGTACCCCAACTATGTGCCTGCTGTTATCCCGCTCAAGGTGCCAGGTAAATCAGCTTAACATCTTCCACAGGCATTTCCCCTCGGTTACGTGACAGCCGCAGCACACAGGCTCTGGTGACTCACAGAGGGGCTGGCAGCTGGCATTGTTTGGCCATCTTCATTCTACATCTATGCCTTTGCCACTCCAGCCTGCCTGAGGAGCTTTTCAGGGTGCAACAGAGGCTGTCATGTTGCTACACAAGTTAACCAGGAACTTGTTCCAGAGCTGGACTCCATTACAGGGATATTACCCTGGGAATGCCAAAGTCTCACCCACTGAGGATGGGACATGCACCTACCTACCACCTGCTGGTTTAAGGTCTAATTATTCATCTAGTAGACATACTTTTTATTTTTTCAGGAAAAAAAGCCACTGATAAGTAGTGGTCAAATGTCCAAAAGGAAGTTCACCCTGTAATCTTGTGCTAAGGTTTGAACTCTGAATGAAACAACTCAGATGGCTCCCCCCACCAGTATTAAAATCAGACCAGAGATCCCCATCTGCCTTGTACTTGAAATCCCAGAAGGAAGAGGCCCAACATCACAGCTACACATTGTGACATCACCACAAGAGATTTAAGTAATTTTTTTTTCCATGAGATCCTTGAACATTTCCAGGGATGGGGCAGCCAGAGCTTCTCTGGGCAACCTTTTCCAGTGCCTCACCACCCTTACAGGAAAGAATTTCTTTCTAATACCCAATCTAAACTTCCCCTCTATAAACTTGAAGCCATACCTTCTTCCCTCTTGTTTAATTTTCTACTCTATTACAGAACTGTCTTCACCCTACCACATGCTTTATGTCCATGTCAGCAAGAAAAAGAAGGGTATTCTTAAAAATGGTGTATACATTGAATGCTATTCTCATTCATACTGTTCAAGCTGAGGATAATGGAGGTCTTTTGAAATAAAAGACAGTTTGTCCAGAGATCATTGTAGACTATTAAAGTAAAACATGCTCAGGAAGCAGATAGATTTCCAATTATTTAGGCTTTTGCATATACACTTACAATGACAAGCATGAAGGGCACTGCAAAATAGGAAATACCCTTGCAGCATATGTTTAAATAAATTCAGTCATCCTCTGCTCTGCTATCCACAATTAAAGCAAACATTTTTATGAAAGTTTAGGCAATATTAAAGTTTTTTAGAACAAAATAATATTGTCTAGAGGTGACAGAGCATTTGTCAAGCACTTAGGAAGCTTAGGAAACTAAGACAGGAAAGCATATTTGCCATTTCCTTCCATTTATATCACATTTTTATCTTACAGTGTGTAAATTCAAAGTCAGAAAATGTTAGTGACTTGAAAAAAAGTCAGAACTTACTACAGCAGTTTATACTCAGGGAGGGAAACACAGGGCTCTTGCAGCTGGTAATATTGGTATATTGTAATTCGAAAACACAGCCAACTGCAGTTCCTCACTCTGTGCTGAGGATGGATATTTTTGTCATGACAAGTGGTGTACATAAAAAATATTTACCTGCCCCAGGCACTTTAGTATTAGAGTACAACAAAAAAAACCAAAACACTAAGGAATGTGACTGTATTTGACTGTTCTGCACATGTGTAATGGTTAATGTTTCTAAGCATCTCCTGGAAAAATAATCAAAGCTGAAGAATGAAGAGAAAAGCAGCTGATAAATGAAACTAAGCATCTTGTCAAGAAAGATAAAAATGTGGTTAGAGGTCAGTGAAGGACAAGGGGAGGGAGAGAGTGGAAGAATTCTAGAAAATTTCTGGTTGGGCTTCCCTAGAAGGCTAAGGCAGAGAGCTGCCAGCAACAAAAATGCTGTCTCTCAAGGAGCAGGGGAAATGAGCACTGACAGGATGTCAGGATCACAACAGGACAGGTGCTTCGTGCAAGTTAAACCCAACTCTCAGGAAAAGAAACAGCAAAGCAAGTGTTCCCCCCGCTCTGCTCCGAATAGCTCAGCAGCAGAGGAATTGGAGGAATGCTCTGTGGCTGGGAGATGTGAAGGGAAAGTGCCAGTGTCCTTCCCCCCACCCAAAAGCAAAAGCTGTGCTGTAACTAGAGGAGCACCTGGAAAGCCACGAAGTCATGAGGGGGTGTTTAGGAGGCGTGGTGGCAGAGCAGAAAGGGGTGGCAGTGCCATGGGGCACACACAGGGAGCACAGAAGGGTCACTAATGGGAAGTGCTACAAGAATGGCAGCAGGAGAGCAGCAAGGGTTGGGAAAGAGCCCCGTGCTTCAAAAGGCACACTGCAAATCCAGCACAGAATCATGGAATCACAGAATAGTCTGGGTGGAAGGGACCTAAAGACCATCTCGTTCCAACCCCCTGCCATGGGCAGGGACACATTCCAGCAGCCCAGGCAGCTGATCAGGGCTGATGAGGAGCTTTGCAATGAGTCACAAAGGAAGACCAGCAACTCCTAACAGACTCAATCCCCCTTCTGTCTTGCCAAGTGTTTAAGTAAAACCAAACCCACCACAGGAGTACTTGTTAAATTGTAGTTGCTGGCTGCCGGGGGGGGGAGCCCAGTTCTCACACCCTACCTAAGAAAGGTGGGGCTCTTCGCTTAATCTCTGCCTCAGAAAAGTGACCAACCCATGGCACACAGAACTTGCCAACAGCAAACTCACACCCAGCTCTCCTCCTGTAGTTCACACCACCTCCTGAAGGTATGTGCCTCTTATCGTCCAGCCTTGCCCACACAGACTGCAAGTTCTTTAGAGTCACTAAAACCTCAAGGGAGGCAAGCAGCAGACCTAAAGTAGAATATTATCTTAATTCTTGAGTTATGAGGTCAGACTAGGTTTTCTTACAGCTGATCACCATCACAGATGTCCGTCCTCACTACACCAAAAGCCATCTAAAGAGAGTTCTCTGCGGTCTCCCACAGGACAGTTTAACCCCAAGTAGCACCCCTGTGGGTTGGATCAAGCTGGTCACTTTCTGGGACATAAGGGAAGAGCAGGGTACCTGATTTGTTATGACAACTTTGTACATTTCATTTTTGTTTTGCTCCCCTCTTCCATTCTTGGAAGAAAAAAAGCCCGAAGACTCCTAATTGATGGTATATTTCAGTTTGAAACAAAGGCTAAGTTCACAGGACATGAGGGATGCAGGTAAACTGCTACGCAAATACAAGAACTGCAGTGAAAGAACACTGGTAGTAAAAAAAAAATTAATTTTCTATTCAGGGTATTTCATAAACCCTTGTTAATTCAGTCATTTTCTGTCAGAACTTGTTCACTAGAATGAGTTCTGACAAAAGATTCTGCTACACTCTACCAACTCCTTGAAAAAAATAAATCTATGTTCCCTTGTATGCTAAATAGCCTTTGTTATCTCCCTGGAGTATCAGGTTACCAATTCCAATCCCATTAACTGCATGAAAACACTGCATTGTACTCAGCGTGACTGTTCTTTGTTAGTCCTATGCTCCTCTGTGCCACTTCCACTGCTCAAAATACCAAGTCTCCACCTCAGCTTATTCGAAGTTTCTGTCCTTGCTCCTAATGAAAACAGTGCAAATGCTTGGATTGACTTGGAGGCACAGATGAAGCTCTGGGCAAACCCTCTAAAAAGAGAAATAACAAAAAAAACCCCCACCACAATCACTTCCTGGTGAGCAAGGACAAGGGCATTCAAGCCATATGTTTCTGTCTGTACGGGAATTATTATTCCAGGTACCACTGCTAGGTAATGTTGCCAGCTACACAGCTGCAATGGCACATTTAAGCATTTGCTCTCTTGATTCCCAATGTCAACTTCTAAATATTATCAGGTGTGGCATCTTCCTACTTTCTTCTCCAGGAAGACTCTGACACATGCAGCCACTGATGAGCTCCTTTTAACTTTCTCTTATAGGTCACATTGAAGAGGGAGAAGAAAGACAAGGACAGACACAGATTTTACAACCATTTAAGTGCCTTAAAAGGTACAATTTAATATGGAACTGGGGGATTTGCATCAATGAGTGCTTGCTCCTCTGTTTGCAAGGAAAACTGCTTTTTTATGAAGTTCACTTAATGCCACACTAGTCAGAATTAATGTTAGTATTAATCTACTGGATAATTGCTATAAAGTCACTAATTGTCAAGATACATGCAGCTTTTATATGGCTTCAAACTTAGCATTTAAGAAACACAGACTGACAAGCAAATATCTACCTTTTAGAAAGCAACAAATTATGCTTTGCTGTCAATAATCCCATTTTACTCAGAAGAAGGCAATCACCATCAGCACAGGCATGGCAGGAGGGAGCGGAAGGGAGAGGAGAGAAAGCAGATCCAATCTGTTGAAGATCTCCAAACAGCCCTATGACAAGAACAGCAGACCCTTCAACCCCTAAAGCCACGCTGTCTCCCACTTCAGCACAGACACAAAACATCTGGCTGCCCAGTGGAATTGCAGCCTCTTTATCCATGCTCACAGAACTGCTGACTGACAGCAAAACCTAAAGTTACCAAAGGTTCTTCAGGAAACTCCAAACTCCTTTTGAACAACAGCTTGGAAACATTGACAAACACTTCAGCAGTCCAAAAATATTTTAGCAAAACACTTCCAGTTCCAGCTCTGAAGATTCAGAACACCATACAAAGAAAGCACCGACAGCCTGGCCAGTTTAAAACTGGACAATGCAGAGGCACAGCGAGGTACAGGCTGGAAACACGTCAGGTACTGTTGCAGTAAGGGAAGTGAAACTCAAGGTTACATGGATTACAGCTTTCAAAGCAAGTAAATAAATTCAAACTACAATGTCAAGCCTGGAGCAAGGGCAGAAGCTGGAAGTCAGTTGCATTACACATTTCTAGAAGTTTCCCTCCCCTTTCTGCTCAAAGGGGCAGTAAGGCATTAAAATCTGACGTCTCAAAATACCATGAAAGCATCATGACTGCCAACACGGGGAGAAAGAACTCTCCTTTCAAAGGCATAGATGTCACATCACACTACTAAGGAGGGAGCAACACCACAGCAGAGGACAACATTCAAGCTCACCTTTAAAGCTGTGCTGCTTGCTTGCAGGTGAAAAACAAATCCTGGAGCGCCTCACTTTTCCAAGCTCAAATATCCTCTTAGTGCATCTGCATGAGCATTTTCCATTGACAAAGAAGGTTAAACCCTCTTAGCTGAAACACACATTGCTTTATCTACAGTGCTCATTCCAATCCTCAAAATTTATGTCAATCCCACACAGAAAAACTTCAAAGATCTTCACAGGTTATCCACAGATTACTTGTAGCCTCTGCTAATATTTCCTCTGAGTTCCACTATCTGGGACTACATAGAACACACAGGCCATGACATGAAGATTCAGTCAGCAACAACAGGTGTAGACTGCCTTGCACAGCAGACTCCAAAATTGGAATTTAAGTAAAAATGTAACTTATAATACTTGGAATTGGTAGCATCCTCCTGTATTATAATGCAGTACACTGGAGGGTTTTTTTAGTTACCATGGATGAAGTTGTGAAGTGTTTCCCCAAACCCAATTTGAAAGTGCACAACATAATTGGCTGCAATATAACTTTACTGCTCACGTTTTGAAGCTAAAATTAATCCTGTAATGTATATCACTACCTTTGGAGACACAAGCGATCAAGAGATCACTCTCTATGAACTGTACCACACATTTTGGGAACAACAAAAAAAGAATTATCTAGTTATAAATATTTACTCATTTAAATTACAGACCTAGCTCAGTTACCCACACAGAGGAGACTACAGAGATGACCGTCTGTCCTCATTACCATTCTTCTCTTCTTGTGCTAAAGATAGCATGGAGAGTAAAAATAAATAAATCCTCAACAGCATTAGGAATTAGACAATGTCATGTTGAAAGATACCCCAGATGAGAAGCCTTATCTCTCCTGGCTGGCTGGGAGGGCAGGGGAGCTCTGACCCACAGAAAGGAGGTAGCACTTAAGCCTCCCCTAGGTGGTCTCTTTGCAGCAGGCTCTACTCCCAGCTGTAATTGCTTGCCAGTCCTAACTGGATGCATGAACACTCTGGAACAGTTCAGCGAAGTGTTTAAACAGATGGATGGTACAGGCCACTGGAACAAACCCCATTTTTCCCTGGCTGCAGCTCTTTTTCAGCACATTCCTTTGAAGTCTGTGCCACTGAGGAAGCAACAACAGCTGAGAAACATGTGTTATCATACAACAGCGAGCGCAGCCACAGCACTGCACAGTTAAGATGCTTTTGTGCAATAATCCTGCACCACAGCAAGCATTACAGGGGCTTTTGTTGTGGATGAGCCCATTTTCCAAGCACAACAAGAAAGTAAACAGATTCCTCCCTCCTTAAGGAGTCACTCAAAAGCAGCAAGGTGAATTAAGCGGATTTCTCAAGCGCCTGCCAGCTGAAAGCTCAGTGCCTGTCTCCGGAGTCCTCTCCGATACATTAACACTCTCCATATTCATGTCATCACAAAGATGACCCCATGCTTGCAGAGATCCGAGTGAAGTGACAACACAGAGGGGTCTGCAGGTCTGCTGGCATATGACAAACCCCTGTACCTACAGCTCCAACCTACCTTCCCTTCCCAAGCAGGACAAGTTCTGTGATCTCAACTTCACAGGTGACTAACTGGAGAGAGATGGAGCAGGATGGCACCGCTCAGCACACACAGACCAGTCAACCCCCTCCCCACACTTTATCAGCACAGAGAGAGATAACACACAGCCCTCAGAACAGTCAAGGGAGAAAACAACTTGAGCATCCCCTTTATCTGCCAAGAAAACCACTCCTGTCAAAGGCGTGAGATCACCATATGCTTTGAAGGGGAATGGGAAGGGTAGAAAGAATTAGTTATTTATGAAACTGAATTTGAAGCTAGATTCACTGTCCAGATTCAGAAGCATGGAGCTGGCTACGTGCATATGCAGGAGGACAGCAAGTTATACACACACAACACATATATATACACAAACACACCTATACTTGCCTAATAAGAACTTTCTACAGTCTCATTTTCACT
Source organism: Cettia cetti (assembly GCA_013401135.1). NCBI lineage: Eukaryota > Metazoa > Chordata > Aves > Passeriformes > Sylviidae > Cettia > Cettia cetti. Next base: position 3,073 of record VZUI01091605.1, on the reverse strand, counting down.
GAGGAGAGACAAGCAACAGGTTAGAGCCTTGAATTTACAAAGTATCCCCGTCTCAAACGTTACAGGAAGGCAGGCGCTGAGATTATAATAAATCTCATCACACTGTAAAGTCCCAACCCCACCATGAAAAAAATATTACAGGAAAACCCAGGCTTTCAAAAAAGCCCCAGAAAACCCTAAAACATTTACATTTAATGTCAATATAGAAGTCTTAAATACTTAAAAACCCAAGAAAAAACCTAAAATTAGAAAGCAAACACACTGGTGGACTAAGCGAAGCTCAAAATTAAAGACCTCACAAAATAGAATTACCAGGAACAGCAAGCATCACTCTGAGGGGGGTCCTTGGCCAAGCTCCACATGGATAGTTTTCCACCCTGTAATTCAATTTAACAGTTTCTTTCTGGAGAGGTCAATGCTGTCCTTGATATTCAACTTGAGGCAGACTTAAGGGACCATAGAAAAAGCACACACCAACACTGTCAGAAGTATTCAGGGGATAAAAATAACCCCAGCCTCAAGACCTCTGCAGCAACGTAAAAATCCAGTGTCGCTCAAAATAAACGGTGATGCTCAAGATCCCACAACTTTCCAAGAATGAGTATTAGCATGAGCCAAACTACCGCCTGATCAGCAATCAAAACCACAACTGAACATTCACATGCAATTATTCTTACAAATCATGTGAAAAAGTACTTAAGAGAATCGGAGAAATCTCAGTATCCCAGGAGGTGCAGGCAGGAAGGCAGCTTAGGCAGGAGGTCACACTGCCCTGCGATGGCAGAAGCAGGAACAGAACCCACCATCCTCAGTGCTCAGCTCCTTTCAGCAACTCAATCTCCTTCATTCCTTTTCAGAGCTTCCCCCAAACAGATTTTAGGAAGTTAAATTCATCAACTTAATTTGGCCCTTCAGAATTGTTGCTGGTGTATTCCAGTAATGGTTCAAGATAGTTTTTAAAGACTTTAACTTCTTGCTAAGTATGACTTGGTATGTTTCTCCTATTTCCCACTATCCCAAACTTTTTCATCTCCAAGAAAGATTAAAAACAAGATTAATTCAAACGGATCAAATTCTGCTGGGCTCGTGGAGGTGGAAAGGATGGAGAGATTACTTAACTATAAGAAGTGAACCACCTTTATCTCTCAGTTGTCCTAAAGGGCACACAACTAAGTATGATGAATCCCAAGCAGTCATTTCAGTTCCCTCAGCAATTCATTCTGTATCAAAAAAATTTTTTGCTCTAAGACTCAGAGAAGTATTTCCAATTTCACATCTAGCCTACCTTCCAAGGAGATATCATCAAACAAAAAGTTAATCCGAAATTAAATTTTCTCTCTTCTTCAAAGAAAGCGGAAAAAAAAAGTAAGGCTGATTTTATTTGCAGTTCAGCCACGCGGTGTTTCGGACTTTTGGCACGGTATCTATCAAAAGAGGTAATGTAACAGAAAGAAGAATCACTTTCAATCAAAGAACTTGACAGTCCATTCACAAGCTGCGTATTCTCTACTGAAAAAGACAGAGCCCTCCACTTTCACAGCACTTAACACATCGCACCGCTCCCAAACACAATTAGCTGGGAGCCTGAAAGCCCTTAAACAGGTGTCTTTGCAGAAATCATTAGGCAATTGATTTACTCGCTCTCCACAGCCCAGCAAACAGTCAATTTCAACGTGTAATACTGACTAGGGCTGAGCAGAAACTCACAGGTCCGAACAGACTTCCTAAACCCCCGACAGCACTTTTTGCCACGGATGCGAGCAGGTTCCAGCGATTTTGTGTCAACCTCCGGCACACCTGCGGCTCGGGGATGGGAGGCGTGACAGGTGTAATTCCAAAGGGGTCACCGGAATCTGTAACCTTCCCCCGCCTCCTGATTTTCCACCCTGACGAAACCCACGAGCAACACTGAAACGCAGTTTAGGACTGCATTTAAATCACCGTTCTGCCGGACAGAAAACAGGCTGGCACACACCGGACTAGCACAAGCCCAAACCGGACCCTGGAGCAGACCTCCCCAACAACACTTCAGAGCTGGAGAAACCAAACAGCAGAATCCATCTCCTTTACCCTTTAAAGTTCAAGCCTCTGTATTGTCCTACCGCACTGTATTTGCTTAAGCTTTTCTCATCAATAGTGCCCCACGAGAACAAAAAAAAAATTAAAAAAAAAAATCAAAAAGTCTCACGCATTCCCTGCTGGCAAAGCACATTTTCTTCTAATCTTTCTTCTTACTGGGGAAGAAGAAGAGAGAGGGAGGGCTTGGGGCAGGAATAAAAGAGATTAATCGTGAAACAAACCGGCACTGCCCAGAGAAGGGGAAGAAGAAAAAAGACCAAAACAAACAGTCCACGTAGCATATGGGGGGGGAAATAGGGGGAAAAATGAAAAGGAGAAAAATAGGTTTAATTTTCTTTCCGGTGACAGGAAGAGAAGGGGAAAGAAAACTACTACAAAGACTTCCCAGTGTAATAAAAGTAGGTTTTGAATTCCCTTCCTCAAGGACACCAAGAAATATCCCTTACTTTTCCACGCGATGCCCAACGGAGAAAAACAGAATGCCAGGAGAGAGGAAAAGCCGGAGGAAGCCGGGAAGTAGCGAAGGAAGAAGCGAAAGGACAGAGGCGAGCGCGAGAGGGCTGGGAAGAGGCGAGAGAGGGAACGGCAGAGCCGAAAACGCCAAAAAAACCAAAACCAAAGCAAAATAAAAAAAAACCACCCAAAACCAGAAAAAAAACCACATGAAAAGAAACTTCAAAAAAAGAAAAAAAAAAACAGCATGAAAATGTGAGGGGAGATGGGAAACGGAGGAGAGGGACGGGAAAGTTGGCGAGCGAGGAGAAGGCAGGGAAGGGTCACAAACCCGCCAGCAGGGACGAGCCGGGAGCTGCCGGAGAGGGGACGCGGAGCCGGGAGAGGGAGCGAGGGACGGAGGGAGCGAGCGGGGCAGGGGAGCAGGACTTACCGCCCGTCCCCTCGCTGGCCGTGCCGGCAGCGGCTGCGGGCGCCCGTCCCGCGGCGGCTCCCGGGCAGCGCCAGCGGCCGCCGGCCCCGCCTCGCTGCCCGCGGGGGG
>VZUI01091604.1:0-25020 GCA_013401135.1 Cettia cetti | reverse complement strand
TCTCTGTTTAATGGGCCATCAAGGACCCATTACATGACTCATAGAATGACACCAGCCCATTGTGAGATGCTCCGCCCAGTAGGAGGAGCCAAGAATTCCCACATGGATACAATCTGGGGTTTGGACAGCACAGTAGGCCTTTTCCCCACTGGATTCCCAGAGGACAAGAGCTACCAGACCTTCTCTTCAGGATTACTGCTTCGACAAGACCATTTCATCTGGACTGCTACTACCACCCTAACAGGGTGTCAGGTTGTATTCTGACTGTCAGTATTTTGTGCTATTGAATTTATTTTATTTTACTTTATTTTACTTCTTTTCTTCTTTCTCTTATTAAATTGTACTTCTGACTTGGAGTATCTCAACACGGTTGGTTGGTTGGTTGGTTGATTGGAGGGTGAGGGATGTGATGTCTGGCTGTTGCTTTGGTTTGCTTTGGTTTGCTTTTTTCTCAAGCTTCCCATGAGTATCTATTCCAAAATTTAAATCTCTGACTAATATATTTTTGGATGGAAGGGTCTGCTGGAGCAGACATCTAAGATGTACAATTGGAAGACTACATTGTGTTGTTTGCAGAAGTTCTCACTGTGACCTCTTGCTCCTTGTTGGCATCTTCTTTGATCCTGTTCTATATATGCAAGCTGCTCCTTTGCATGAAACACAATCCTCCCAGCTTGCTTCCTCCTCCCAATTTTCCTAAAGGGCTTGTGAACATTCATGAAAACCACTCCACTGCATCCCTGTGATCCTCTGTTATGAGGCCATGACTGCAACTATTCATAGGTTTTCAGTTCCTTCTTTGTTTCTCATGTTGCCACAACTCATATGGGCTTTTAGACACACCATTTTTTTCCAGAGACATTGAGGTTTTTCCTTATAGTTCTGTCTCTGGTGTGCTTCCTACAATTTCCCCCTCCCTCAGTTATCTGCAGGCATTGATCTCCAGCGCCTTAAGACCCTGACCTAAATAACTCCTCACAAGGTTTGCAAGCCAGCTGGGAAAGATTCTCTACACCACTCTCCTTGGCAACATCTCCTCAAAGAGGTTCGTTCACACAGTCGTGGAAGTCCATGAAGGACACCTGCTGTACAACCAGAGGTAAGTTTGTAAATGCATCCCTCCCTTGATTTGCCCTCTCCTGTTGACTGGCTGTACCAAGAACAGCATCTCCATGCTATATTTTATTTATTTTTATACATATGTGCATATATATATATATATCTCCTCTATACTGTAGATTAAAAATCCTTATAGTGACTATTCATTCAAGGTCTCCCTGGCACTGTCACAGAGTCTGTGCAGGTGAATGGCAAGGAGGACAAGGTGACATTTTGGCTCTTTCTTCTACAGAGTCTCCACAAATGTCTTACTGATTTATCCTTCATCTGTTGCTGTGCAGTACTACTACTTCATTACTCAGTTCCACCAGCAGGTGTTTATCCCAACCAGAGTGCTCCTTCTAAAGGGGAAACAGTCAACACCCCAAACTGTCAGCCTGTTCTTTTACAATGCTTCTCAGCTTTCTGAAATATTTACATACTTGGAGTCAGATTCTCAGAGTTCTCACTCACTTTTCATAAACAATTCTATTATTAGAGTAACAACTTTCTGCTGTTGACAATTTCTCCTGGTAAGAGGAATCATTGATGGACTGTGACTTTGGCCAGTGTGGATGAAGAGGTTGAACTCCATCATCCAATCTGGTCTCATTCTCAAAACTGTATAAATACTGAAGTGAAAATTAAAAAGGGGCTTTTCCCCTCTTGGACATTCGCACTGTGTCTATGTCATTCTTCGTGTCAGTAGTGCGTCGCCAAACCCTGCTGGCTTCTTGAACACAAGGCAGTACCTACAGTCTGTGACTGGACATCTCTGTCCTTCCCTAAGATCTCCTCCTAAATTAATGCCGTTGAAATGACGGGGTGCTCACATCTTTACCCTACAGGTTTTACCCTATAGTTACCACTACTGCCTCATCAACTTTTGCAGAGAACCTGCTGTTTGCCGACGTAGACTAATCAAAAGAGTAGGTGTCTTATACCTGTATGGTCTTAGTTATGGGGCTTTTGATCACTGATGTTGCTGGGTATTGGTTAAATAGGAAGCTGGACATGAGCCTCTCCAGTTCCTGCATAAATTCCCACTCAGTAGGCAACTTTTTATAGTCTCTTTTGCTTTCCCAACTGCTTTAAATGCTAGGTTCTTGGCACTATCCCTTCTGCTGTGTTCCCTTTCATCTCACGCTGTTTTCGTCAGACAATGCATCTGCAAAGATCCTCTGAAGAGAAAGAAAGTGTTCAATAGCTGTCTGTAACACTTGTCTTTTGGTAAATGAAAGGAGGAATGGATGTTTTCAGGACCAAAAGATTCAGAAAACATTTGAAGATTTTGTGCAGGATGTTGCTGCATTGAAGCCAAAATTAAAAAGCAAAACAAACAAAAAACAGCAAACAACTAAATGAAATTAAATGGAAATTCTCACTGAATTTAATGGAAGAAGATAAAATCCTTTACAGACTGCCAGAATTGCATGTTTACAGTTCTGAAACAACTTGGTCTTAGGTGTAGTCATTTTGTAATTTTTTTCCTCTTCAGAAAAATGTTCCTGTTACACTTTTGAAACAAACACAATCATCACTTTAATTTCACTTTAGCATACATGGCAGTGAAAAGCTGCTTGGTGAAAAAACCCCAAAAAACCAAAAAACAAAACCGAAAAAAAAACCCCAAAAAACCAAACCAAACCAAAACAAAAAAACAAAACAAAACAAAACAAAAAAAACCCAAAAAACAAAAAACCCCACCCCAACCCCAAAAAAACAACATGCAAGCATTTTCTTATTAGCAGTCTAGTATGCTTTCTGAGAGCCAGGGCCTTGAAAAATAAAATCACTACAGGACCATATGATAATTCAGGTTGGAGAGAATTTTAGAACATTCTAGTCTGACCTCCTGCTCAGAATTACAATGGTGAAGTCAAGCCAGGTTGCCCAGAATGCTCCCATTTGAGTCTTGAAACACCTCCAACTATGGAGGTGACAAAGGCTTTCTGGGCAACCTGTTGCCCTGACTTTTTGTCCACATGGGGAATGATTTTTGTTTATATGCAATCCTAGGCTGTCTTATTTTAGTTTATGTGCCTTGGTCTCTCATCCTCTCATACTGCACCACTCTCAGGGGGCTGCCTGTCCCTTCTATGACCTTCCCACAGGCGCTGCTGGCTGTTGTTGGGTCACCCTTCTGCCTTGGGATAAACAAGCCCAGTACCTCAACTATTTCACATGATACCACATCTAAGGCTTCCTTTGATTATTGTGTCACAAACCAGTTTTGCCTTGCTAATGAAGAGCTCCAGCTGCGTGTCACTCTTGCTGCCAAATCCTGCATCTGAATCAAGAAGTTATGTCAGAAACTGTCCAGAGATCTCAGGAGTTTGCATTTCACAACCTGTTCCTGTGTCTGGCATTTAAAATCCTCTCCTGTGTTTGGAATTTAAAATCTCCCATACAAGTGAGGAACTGTGATACTGAAGCTCCCTCAAGTTTTAGAGAAATTTCATCCACTTTCTAGCTATGATTGTTTGAGGTTGGATGGATGTCAGGTGCCCACCAAAGCCATTCTGACTCCCCTCCTCAACTGGACAGGGCAGAAAAATAAAACTAAAGGCTTGTGGGCTCAGATAAGGGAAAGGGAGAGATCACTCACCAGTTACTGTCACAGGCAAAACAGACTCATCTTGGGGAAATTACTTGAATTTATTACCTGTCAAAACCAGAGTAGGATAATGAGTAGAAAAATCTTAAAACCACCCACTTGCCACTCCTCCCTCCTTTCCAAGCTTAACTTTATTCCCAATTCTGTACATCTTTCTCCCTGGAATTGTATAGGAAGACACAGAATAAAGGTCAGTCAATCATACATTGTTTCTGTTGTTGCTTCCCTCTCAGAGAGAGGAGTCCTTCCCCTGCTTCAGTGTGGGGTCCCTCCCATGGGAGACAGTCCTCCATTAACTTCTTCAGCATGAGTCCTTCCCACAGGCAACTATTGATGAACTGTTCCAATGTGGGTCTCTTTCCATGGTGTGCAGTCCTTCAGGAAAAAACTGCTCCATTGCAGATCCTCATAGAAAAAAAAAAAAATCTAGCCAGCAAATTTACTCCTGCGTGGGGTTCTTTCTCCACAGGTCTGCAGGTTCTTCCAGGAGCCTGATCCAGTGTGGGATTCCTACAAAATCACAGCCTCCTCTCAGGCATACACCAGCTTTGGCAGGAGGTCCTCTGTGGGCTTCAGGTGGATCTTTGCTCCATCACGGACCTCCATGGGCTGCAGGGGCACAGTTGCTTCACCATGGGCTGCACCCAGACTGTAGAGAAATCTCTTCTCCAGTATCTGGAGCACCTCCTCCCCTTCCTTCTCTGCTGCCATTGGTGACTTCAGGGCTGTTTCCCTCACATATTCTTATTCCTCTCTTTGGCTGCAAGTACTTCCTTGCCATAAAATTTTATTTCCTTCTTATTAAACAATCACAGAGTTGTTACCAGCATCACTGATTGACAGCCCTGTCCAGAGGTGGATCTGTCCTGCAGCCACCTGGCATTGCCTCTGTCAGATATAGGGTAGGGTTTACCAGCTTTTCAGAGAATCCACACCTATAGCCCTCACCATTACCAAAACCTTGCTACACCATCCTGATACAAATCCTCAGGTACATATTTCTGCATTCTGGGGTGTGGAAAAAAGGTAGGAAAAAATTTAAAAGGAAAAGAAGGGGAGTGAATTAAGTAGGGAGATTCACTCAGAATAGAATAAAAACATGGAATAGATTTTTTTCCCTGATAATTGTCTTTCATATGAAATGTAGGAGGCTCAATCCAGCTAGCTCTAACATGATTACACCAGCACAGAGTATGATTACAAGAGTGCAGCAGAGGTACAAGTTGGGTATTATATGCTTGTGGATTTCCCTGCATCTTATTAACCTTTCTACAGCATGAACTTTTGTCACAGACTTCACTGACTATGGGCAAGACCCTTTGCACCACAGAAAACAGACCTGCATCCAAAATCTCTTATTGTGAAAGATTGATTGGCTTTCAGCTGCATTAGTGTGGATGGCAAACAGGTGGTGATATTTCAAAGAGTCTGATACATTTTAGAAACATTAACCATGAGTGTCACAATAGTATGTTGTCACTGAAAGACCAGTACAAATAAAAGAAAAACTGCAATACAGCACTTTTTTCAATGCATGCAATTAGCTAATTAGAAAAAAAAAAAAAAACCAAAATAATAAAAATATTTTAAGATGGCATTGTTGACAATTGATTTAAAAATTTTACAGTACTTTAACTGGTGGCAAAAACATAAAATATTTCAAATAAATATAGAGATACTCATAATTTTGTTACTGATGATGTTTTACATGTTTAGACTAGGCAGCTAACATTTTAGTCACTTCAAAACTTCCTGAGATCTAACATTTTCTGTGGTTCAAGTTCTACTTATGCTATCCTTTAAAGTCCTGCAGTTAAATAGCCATTGCTAGAAGCCAGGCTTTTTTAAAGCAAAAGTTTTGAGAATGATTTTAATAAAAGTGTAGTTGTCAAATTAGTTATCTGAATTACTGTTAGGGAAGAGCTCATATGGCCTTTCTAGTCAGAAATTTTCTTGGATTTCTTACTTGATTTCTTTATATACAAGAATATGATGATTATTGTAAAGGTAAACTTTTCTTATTTATTCTTAAAAAATTTTCAGACTTGCAACTTTTCATATATTTATGTTTTTGTGGATGTATATGTGGACTTGCAGATAGGTATACAGCTCTGATATTAATTAAGGAGCTTAGAGAAAGTTTGTAAATGAATGATCAATCACATGTCCATACAGAGTATTTGGGATACGTTCTGGCTACAAGTTACACAGAAGCAGTTCTGCTGCATGCAAAACAGAGCTGGAAGGGGATGGGGAATCACAGTATAGGTTTGGTATAGATACTGGTGCATCTTGGCTACCAGAAATAAAAGTTGCCAAATATCACTGCAGTGAAACAAACATGTAGTAGAGTAGGAACCAAAAACTAATGGAAAATTGACATTAAATATGGACAGAGACATTAACTACAGGGAACCATATTTGTTTGAAAATGATGGCAAAAATAGCTCCTTGCATAATTAGATTGTTAATTTCAGGCCTTTCCCATGGTTCATGCTCAAGACTACTAAATGACAGGAAAAAAATTATATAGAAACAGACTAGGGAAGCTGAGGGGAAAATGGTTTTAGACTCAACCTGTCTTTGAAGCACTTAACTTTGAACTGATCTCTCTGGACCTATTTTTCTCATTAGGCAGAGATGGCTAAGAGCAGCACTCATTAAAGAAGCATGAGATTCCCCAGGGCTATTGAATCAAGCTTGAAGTTAAAAAATGTCTTAATCATCTCTTTTTAATCTATGTATTTCACTCTGTCTTTTTTGCTTGCTCTCCGTTCACTCATCACAGCTACATAATTACCAGGTGAAAATTTTCTAAATGCTGGATTGAAAAAGCTAACATGTTATATTTTTTAAACAGTAAAACCCCCACAATTTTGCTATCTTTTTTAATAATTTAAGTGAAAGGATGGCAGAAACACCAAAAAGGTATGTGTTTTCTATCTATTTAAATACCAAATCCGCTTCATGCTGGTTATGTCTATATTACAAGGTAAAGGATGTGATCTTCTCTTCCATAGGTGCTCAACTCTGTCCTCATGTCACCTTAGGAAAAGGTCTGAGTTCCTTCCCATGGTCCTCTGAAAAAAAATAAACCTGGTGGATGGAAAAGAAGGGATCACAATAGCTACTATAATTGTCCTTTCCTGGATACTTCAGGTGGGGGCACATTAGTGTGTGATGTAGAGTGTAGCCAACCCACAACTAGGACCTAGAAAAGTTTCACACATTCTTAAAGAGGAAGTTGTACGAAACAGCACACTCCTGGTGAAGGTGACAGCCCATGGCTTGGACAGGTGCAATGGACTGTCTGGGGGGTCAGGCCCAGAGAGTGGTGGTAAATGGTGTCACATCCAGTAGACAGACAGTCACTAATGGGGTTCCTCAAGGCTCAGTACTGGGGATGGTTCTGTTTAATAGCTCTATCAATGATCTGGATGAGGCGATTGAGTGCACCCTCACTAAATTTGCAGACAGCACTAAGTGGGCTGGGAGTGTTGATCTGCTATTGGGTTGGAAGGCTCTACAGAGAGCTCTGGACAGGCTCTGTCAATGGGTCAAATCCAGTGGTATGAGGTTCAATACAGAAAATGCCAAGTAAATAAGAACCCTTTCAGTCACAAAATTCTGAGGCAAAATTACAGGTTTGGGGAATAGTGTCTGAAAAGCCATACAGCTGTAAAGGACCTGGAGGTGCTGGTTGGCAGCAGCTGATCTGGAGCCAACGTGTCCAGGTGGCCAAGAAGGCCAATGGCATCCTGGCCTGTATCAGAAATAGTGTGGCCAGCAGGGCCAGGACATCGATCATCACCCTGTACTCAGCACTGGTGAGGCTACACCTCGAGTGCTGTGTCTCGTTCTGAATTCCTCACAACAAGAAAGTCACTGAGGTGCTGGAGCAAGTCCAGAGAAGGGCAGCAGAGCTTCTAAAGGCTCTAGAACACAAGTCAGCTGAAGGAAATGAGTTTTTTGAGTCTGGAGAAAAGGGGCCTCAGGGGAGACCTCTACCACTCTCTACAACTCCCAAAAGGAGGTTGTTACAAGATGGTTATCAGCCCCTTTTCCTGGGTGGCCTGAAAAAGGACAAGAGGGCATAGCCTTATTCTGCAGTAGGGAGGTTCCAGATAGATATCAAGAAGAATTTTTTTCACTGAAATGTGGTTAAGCTTTGGTTGCCCAGGGAGATTTGGAGTCACCATTCCTGGAAGTGTTCAAGAAAGAATTGAACATGGTACTTTATGCTATGGTTTAGTTGATAAGGTGGTGTACTCTCAAAGGTTGGATTTGATGATTTGGATGCCTTTTCCAGACCTAATGATTCTACCCTTGCTTAAGACAACTGGTGGATTGAAAGAAGCCCTTTCCACTGCTGAAGAATTAGGAGACAAAATGGGAGAGAAGGTTTAATTGGTTCCTGTATCTCCTCTCCCTTTTCTCCATATTAAATAAAGTAGTTCTCCCCAATTCCTCCAGTGTGCTAGCTAGCATAACTTTACAAGGATAAACCAAACATTGATAAAGCAAGCACCAAAAACCTCTGTGATATAACCTCTGTGATATCATCACAGCAGATATTGTTTACTGTTTCCCTAGACGGGAAAGAAGTTCCAAATGAATTTACCTAAATTTAGTTTCTTGCATGTGTGGTGGGTGTCTGAAGTACCAAAACTGTCAATAGATATAAGCCCTGACTAAAGCCTCGTTCACTTGCCCAAATGTAGGCATCTAGTGTAATTTTAGAGCCTGTGAGATATTCTTCTCACCTCCAGATCCGTGAACAACACATATCTCCTGTAAATTCTATGTCATATTCTCTCATCTTAAACAGATGTATTAGATGACTTAGGGCATCTCAGAATTATATGGCTTTGTGAAAGTAAATCCATCTCTGGAATTTTTTTTCATTTAATATGCATTTATGTTGCGGAATACCTTCAGTGCTGGTACATTTAGCTCAAGATGAAGCTGCAGTTTGAGGTACAGGTTGAGTTCTGGTGTTGGACCCTCAGCCAAGAGGCTGTGAACTGCTAAACCTTTGCAGAACAAAGGGCACAGGGACCTGTGGCCCAGCCAGGTGACTGGACACTCAGGGACACTGCAGGTGTCAATGACTTCAGACTTTCTCACCAAGACTGTGAGGGCATGAAAGCACAGGTTTTCCTTTTTTTGGGACCCCTCCTCAGAGGAAGCAGGTCATAGTGGTTTTTTTTTTTTGTTATTTAGTTATTGCACCAACTGTTTTAAAGATCAAGTCATCTTGGAAACCTCATCTGATTGTGTGAGTGGGGGTCTGTAGCTGTGTAGGGGCATTGGTCCCAGCCCAGGTGATGCAAGTATCACTGTCAGAATGGCTCCTGGATGGCCAGGTAGGGAAGTTTCCTTAACATTTGTACAATTTTTCCCTAAAATCTAAACACGAGATTTGAGATGTAAGACTTGTCATTGCTTAAGGACATTGCTGAAGTTCATCAACATTTATACCCAGAATGAAAAATATCAACAGAATATCTCAATGAAAATATAATATGTGTTTTCCAATTCTTTCAACAAGTCTAATAAAAAAAAAAATACCACAAAAAACCAAAACAACAACAAAACTTTACATATTTACAGGAAAAATAAATAATAAAAACCCCAAGACTATTTTGCATTTGACTTACTGCCTATTTTACATTTGTAAGTAAGTAATTTTTAGTTGTCTAGGGTAAAATAAAATATTTTTTTCTTCAAAGTCAAGTGGATATGGCAACATGAAATCAGTAAAGAGCAGTAGAACTCTAGTTCAGTGAAGCTTGATATTTATGTAGAGTCATAAGCACCTCAAAAGGGAAATTAAGAACACTGATTTTGGGCACTACTTCTCCACTGACCATGTAATAGATTGCTTATCTTAAAAGCTAAACACTTTTAGAAAGTTAGATTCTGTTTATCTATAGCAATTATCAGAAGATTGTCACTAAAACTAGAAAAAATTGCATCTTTTCCTAAAAAAATCTTTTAAAAGCAGCTTTTATTTTCCCACTTCTGAAATAATATTACAGTCCAGTTATTAAAAATGCCTCTGCCCAAATTAAGGTACAAATGAGACCATATGCCAAAGTGAATAGTATGGATTTTATTTAACAGTAAATGTGAGAGGGAGAGAGATGGGGACGGAGAAAGAGAGAGAATTATAGTCACCACCCCATGGGTACCCTTCTTCTTGTGATCTTCCATGGTGTGGGTCTCCAGAGTGTTTTTCTGCAGGATAAACTTCTATACAGTTCAAGTCCCAGATATCCAGAGCCATATGTGTTATTCTCAGAACTTGGGATGGCATGTGAGTAAGCAGTTGCTTCCTTTCCCACAGTTTGCCATGGTGGGCATTTTTGTCTGAATAGATTACCCAAATCTGTTTCAACAGGTTTGGCATCTTCCCATAGTTGCATCTGTGCTTTTTCCACAATCTGCACAGTGGAGTCTTGTCTGGTATGCTAATTCCAAACCTTTCCCCTCCATGTAGGCCTAAAATTAACACCTTCCTTTTTGCCATCTGTGCCTGTGTTAAGTTAGCTTATCTTGTGGGAACCTCCTCCTTTGTCAGTGTTTGAGACAATTTATTGTGTTCTTTAAGTCCTGACAAGAGCATCTACTGGAATGGAACTTAGAAGAAGTCCAGATGTGATCCTTACCATAAAATTTTGCAGCAGTATTGTATGAAAAATAGAATAAGATGAAACAAAACTAATTGCATGAATGAGATTCTTATGTCTCATCCCAGATGTCACTCTTTCTCACCTGACTACTCAAACTGAAAGAATCAGACTCTGTCTTTCTGCTTTCTGCTTCTTGCACTCCTGGCTGACCACAACATAGTCTCAGGAGGAGTGACACAGTGATTTTGAAATTTCTCTTAGATGGCGAGGACACCAGTCCTCAAGGGCTACAGAGTAGGAAGAGCATGCACTGGGCTACAGAGTAGGAACAGAGTGCACCTGTTGCAGTGTGTACTTTGTGCTCAGGTTGGTAGGGAGGCTGGACTTGGTGTTAATATGGGTACACAGTGCACTGTGGGCAAGAAGATATATATAATGTAGACAGATTTTCAGAAATTTAAAGTTTTAAAGGGAATGCACTAAATTAGTATTAAGACAAAAGCTGGACCTGTATGCTTGACTGAAGGGAATATCTTTTCATCTGAATTTCTTTTAATCTAGTCAAGAGCATATTCCCAAAATGTGGGCCATGACAGTTTTATTTTCTCTAAGCTAAGAGTTTTATTTCCTGAAAATTTTATACCAGAAGCAAAGTCTTCCAACATCCTAAATAAATGCTTTAATCATAAAACTTAAATTAATAGGACAAATATCATTCTATTAACCCTATGCTCAGTTGCCTGGACAGGCATTTGAAATTTGCGTGAACAGTGGTAAAACTAAAATAATTAAAATAATTTAATTAATTAATTAATTAATTAATTCTGAAAATTAAACAATGGGTGAATTCCTACACAGTCATTAAATCTATATTGGAAATGAACATCACTTAATATGATTCTAGGCATCCTCAAAATCGACCTATGTCTGAGCTACTCATGCTCAGCCATCCTTATATCCAGGAAAGGCATACGGAAATTTTAGAAATTTTTCAGTTGAACCATATTTGAAATCATCTCTTGTGTTATAGTTAATTCATTCTTCCATATCTAACAGCTAAATTTTCACTGCTGATAAAGGCTCAAATGTAAGTGAACCTTTATACAGTGCAACTCCATTATTAGCATACATTTTACCACTTAAGTCTGTTTAACTAATAAAGATATTTGATGCACAAGCTTTCTGAAACAGAAGACTTAGACAGCTGCATGGCATCTTGAAAAAAGCTGCCCAGTCAGAATAAACAACTAAGAAAAGAGTATCCAAGTTGATTGAGCCAGGTACAAGGAAGAAAAAAATAAATGTTAGGATTCTAGCAAAATTCTGCAGAAAACTGAACGAAAGTGAAGTGTGTGGAATGGGGTTACTTGTTATTTATTTTGACAATGTCTATGTCTCCCTTCTGGCCTTCAACAAGTGGTGCAATCTTGTCACAGTAATTCTTTTGGAAATGTCTACAGTATTTGATTTATCGAATATGATTCTGTGAGAGACTAAGTTATACAAAACAGAATACTGTGTGTAGTTAAGGTAAGTACATGACATCCTTGGATGACCTATCTCAGATGGCCTGAAAACACATCAACCGTGAACTATAATCTAACTAA
Organism: Cettia cetti; assembly: GCA_013401135.1. Taxonomy (NCBI): domain Eukaryota; kingdom Metazoa; phylum Chordata; class Aves; order Passeriformes; family Sylviidae; genus Cettia; species Cettia cetti. The sequence goes on along the minus strand of VZUI01091604.1, from coordinate 13,063 downwards.
ATATTGTAGAAAGGTAATCAAAGAAGTAAAACCAATTAGATTATAATTCTAACTAGAACAATTAGAACACTGGGTTGTTTTGTTTTGTTTTTTTCCCCTGTAGAACTTAAGGAGTATATTTCATGAAAGATCCATAAGCTGTATCTCTTCAATGATTCATCCACTCTTTCTCAGAGAGTGTGACTGAAAAGTGTAAGAGAAAGCATGGCTTATAGATTATAGCCATCAAAAAATACAATATTTCAATAGGAAAAGAAGACTCCCTATCAGGACCATCCTGTTTTGGAGAAGTTAAAGAAAAAAATTTACCATGCCCTCAAATAAAATACTTATATGTTGAAGCTTTATAGGCTCACCTATGCTATGTTATTATCTATTTAAAGCTAGAATAAGCCTTTCCTTATGCTTTTAGTGGATTCTATCTCCTGAGATGATCCATGATCTAAAAGTTCAGCCATATAAAGGACTGTTGATATGCTCAAACACCGTATGTGTTTAAGGCACCTTGACATATTGGACCTTATAACTGCAATGCATGGCTGCTCTGAATGTTTATGCTGAAAGAAAATGAAGTCTCTCTGATGAACATAATTCTTGCTCAGAAGGATAGCCAGAATTCAAATCAAACCCATTATAGTAATTCTTTTCAAAGACCAACATGACAGGTCATGATGTGTAAGATTGTTTTATTTTCCTGTCAACTTTATATGCATATGTCCAGACTATACACCTCCATCATACACACTGGTGTTAATTTTTTTCCTGAAAACAATCAAATTAAGGGAAGCACTTTTTTTCTCATTATTCTGAATCTGTTTAATAACTTTAAATTTTATCATAGAGAAAGCTAAGATGAAGTATTTTTATGTTGTGATCTTGTATTGGTGTTGCCCTGCAAAGTGGAATCTAAAATACTTTCTCTCAGTGAGACTGTTACTGACATTTACCTTCTCTGCATTCTTATTTTCACAAAATATACAAAGAGTTAATTTCTTTTAGATTTTTGCCTTCCAAATTTCATAAACAGCAGACTGCTAGTTCAGAAGATATGAGAGAGAAAAACATAAAGATCCATGTGATAAGAAACATTTGTAGTAAAACAGCCACACAGTTAATTAATGGCCTGCACATATTCTAGTATTTACATGTATCATCATAATTGCTCCTTGGGTTTGATCCCACAAAATTCACATGCAGAGCAACGTGTGCATTAAAAAGTATAATTTAAAGCCCTGAAAGCACACAGGAATTTATATTAATGAGAATCCTGCTGAAAGTCACTGCTGAGAGCCTTAGAAAAGGTAAGGCTTCTGAGTGGAACCAGAACACAAACATCCTATTAGCATGAGAAAGCTTTCTCTTTTTCTTTTATTTTTTTCCCTCTGTGTGTGTGTGTGTGTATGTGTGTTAGTCTCTTCATTCCCATTTATATCTACAGTTATAGCTACCCATATCATTACCTGAAGGAGTTGTGCAGATTCCCCATAGCACACATTAAACATGTACCCAAGACTGATAATAAAATATATTATTCTCCATTCCTTTCAGGCTCCTGTCTTATTAGACAAAGGGGTAAAATTTGGTATACTTATGCAGAATAAATCAATATCAATCAAAGTAATTATGAAAAACTACTCCCCCCACTATGCCATTAAGGTAACCCTCACATTCACAGCCACTATCCAGCCAGCTCTACTGTGAAATATTTTCTGTCCTTCAATTCACTTAACTGTTCTATTTTATAAGTCTAAATTAAAAACAAACAGATAAAGTAAGGTCATAACCAACCTTTGGTATTTGATCTGTTTTCAAAAAAAAAAATAAAACCACAAATATGCCCACCACAAGAAAAAAAAAAAACCAAAACACAAAAAAACCCCCCAAAGAACAAAATACAAAATGAAAAATAAAATCCCCAATAAATTCTTTCCTTAGAAACAAGACTAGCAGCCAGCAGGGTATAGTAGAGCAGGCAATATGCACAATCGGCTAATCATGTGGTGGCTTGTGTATTTTATCAATAAATGGATTTCACATGAAGCATTTCTTACATTTAGGAAACTTAAGGAGAATTTCTACCCCTCAGAATTCATAGCTATTAAATTAAATTATTCCCAAACCTAAAGTTTGTTGAGACAAAATTGAATTGAGAAAAATATCAGCAATTTAAAGAATAAAAAGAAACACAGAAAAGAATGGTTGCAGTTGACAAAACAAGATCCTGAACTTTCAGTTAGATGTATACTTTTTAAAACCATAAATTTGTTAAAGAATGAAAAAGCTCCCACAATTATTTCAAGAACCATTTGTTTTAAGATTGCAAAGAATAAGTGTTTGAACAGCAATCTGTTTTACATGATATCAGAATTTATGTTTAGTGATGTGATCATATACTTCTTAGGTCACAATGAACCCAGAATTTTATGAGAATTAATTATTTGATCCTTTTCAATTTTTTTCTTCCTTAAATGAGATATTTGTGCATTCAAATTTAGCCTGTATCATCTTTTACAGTTGTGAGTTTTGTGGGTTTTAAGGGTTTTTTTGGAAGGGAATACAACTATTATTATTAGATAGGTTATTAATTAATACCCTCACTTTTAAAGAAAGTCATGGTTCTTCATATGTCTTACGAGCAGCTTGGGTATAAGATCTTAATGCGTTTTCAATATGAACAAAATTTGAGGTATGTGTTCTCTCAAACAAATGATTAATTTTTTTCTTTAGGAAACAGGGAGATTTATAATGCAGCTATACGTCAAAAAGGATTTACATTTTGGATTTTTTTAAGTCAAAATCACTTGCAAATTCTCATAACACTTATCTTGTCCTCAAAGGAAAGACCAAGACATATCTCTAGGCATTGTGTAATTGAAGACATTGTCTTATTCAGAACAGACAGTTCATATAGCAAAATAGCCACCTCAGGATAGGAATTAACATCTTCAGAACAGTTGAACCTTTCCCTGAAAGAAGCAATATTCCTCCATTGAAAACTTAGATGAAGTATCTGTTAATGAAGTGCCTCAAGTTAGGCAAGATGTATTTAATATGAGGGTTCATGGAACAAGGTCAAACAGTCTGTCATTTTTATCGCATTTGTAGAGATTCTGGGTTAAATTATTACGTGAATTTTGTGATCAAATATGAAAAAAAGTTTAAACTGGGACAAGTCTGAAAGGTTTAGATGTGTGTAAAGTACATCTTTGAAAAACTGCAAATATTTGTGAAAATTGTTTTGTGCATGTGGGAGACAGATGATTATAAATTTTCAATTTGCACATTTTCAGGAATAGCAAAGGTGCCAGGAGCTGTGGCGTCAGGGTCAGACCTAGTGAGGTGAACAGGGTCAGACACAGCCCTGGGATATACACGGAGTGCCATGGGAACAGGGTTGTCAGTCCACTTATGGGCTCTGGCTAAGTAGAGTCAGGCAGGGCAGGGCTGTGCTGCAGCTCAGACAGGGCTGCACTGAAGGCAGCTAAAGTCAGAGTTCAAGGATTAGGGGTGGACCTCAGCTGTGACCATCCTGCAGCTCTGCCTAGGAGACTCTTTCCACCACTACTGGCTGGATGGGGTCCACCCCTGGCTGCACTGCCTCTACTTTACTCTTGAGCCCCAAAACCAAGCTTCTGGGGAAGGCTGGGATTGAAATACTCTCAAAAGGCTTCCACTAATAAGCTTTGCAGATATAACCATCTGTGAAGCTTTGTCTTATTTAACATTAGTTGTTACTTTGTTTTTCATGTGGTCTCCTTGACAGGTAAATTCATTTAAAAAGGTACTGGCCTCAAAACTCAGACTTCTTCATAGCAAAAGAAATTACCATTTTCATGATTTTCACATCATAAGGCACAACGGGATGCTCAGAAGAGTTTGATTCAATAGCTCTTAATAATACTGAATAAGTCCAAAATGAAAGGCAACTCTCTGAAAACATCAACCATAAAATGATTAACTGTCCATCATACATTATAAGATACATCCTGATGCTCTACATCTTATGCATATTACTTAAAAAGTGATGTATGAAATTTCTATATTTGGCTGTAACTGTTAATGAAGTGCAAAAAAATAGAGCTATTTATTGCAGTGCTGCATATTTCAAAATTAATCTAAATGAAATCTTCCATTGTTCCCTAATGACTATCAAAATTTTAATAGTAGTTGTTTGGTAACTTTTATGATTTAAACTTGGCAATGCCTGTATTTGGAAATTTAGAGGCAGAATAAAGAGTTCCTTCTTATATACTCCATTTTGTGGGTAAAAAATATCTAAAGATTAAATAACTGCTGTTTAATTCATTTAAAATCATGCATATTATCCGTGGTTATAGTCGACTTATATTTCTGAAATGATATTCAACATTAAAAGAAAAATTGCCTGTAACAAAAAAAATAGTTACTGTAACATTCTGGCTTCTGAGGCTTCTGTTCATTTAAGTGTGAAATTTCTCCTTTTTTTTCTGTTTTTTGTTTTTTACCTTAGCTAAATGACAACATAGGGATAATGCTACAATTCTCTAAGTAGTTCTTGGGAAATTATCTCATATTAGTGAAAAGAGAAAGAATTCAACTGCAATTTCTATATACACTATAATTGATTGATACCTAAATAACACAGTTGAGTTTACTGAACCCTAGGACCTCTTTCAAAAAATATTGTATGGGTCTAAGTCAGTGTTGTCATAGCTTAATCACACAGGCACTAAAAAATACACAACAGATCACACACTCTTTTACAGAAGGATGGGGAAAAGATTAATAAGCATAAAAGTGCAAAAACTTGGGTTGAGGTAGAGATGGTTTAATAGAAAACGACAAAGTTGCACATATCAGAAAAGCAAAAAGAGGAATTCATTCACTGCCTCTGTCAGCAGGCAGGTGTGCAGTTATCTCCAGGAAAGCAGGGTGTCCTCATCTATGTCAGCTACTTGGGACGGAAAAGGCCATAACTGCTAATGTTAACTCCTTCCTCCTTTTTCTCACAGCTTTTACTGTTGAGTAAAATGTCATTTGTGTGGAATATCCCTTTGGTCTGTTGGGGTCAGCAGTCCAAGTTCTGTCCCCTGCCTAACTTTTTATGCATCCTTATCTTACTTGCTAGTGAGAAGGCCTGAAAAAGAAGCAGAAAAAACCTTGATGCCATGCAAGCACTGCTCAGCAACAGCTGAAACATCAGGGTATCATCAACACTGTTTTCAGCACAAATCTAAAACATAGTCCTGTATGAGCTACTATGAAGAAAACTAAACCTATCCCATCAAAATCACTACAGCCAGATGCAATACTTACATTTATTAGTTGGTATTAAAGATGAAGATCACTTTGTGTCTTGCCATCCTGTTTCTACTGGCAGGGAAAGAGTGAATATTTCTCAGATACAGACAGAAGTGTATTTATTAAATTCTGCAATCATTCAAAGACAAACAGATGGCTTCTATTCAAACAGGGAAAAGCAGTGATTATACACATCTGTACAATACCAATAAACTCTAATATATCCGGCAGCAATTAACTGCTTTTTTTAGAGTAAAGTAAAGAGTTACTCAGAACAGCTTTCACTTCATTTTTTGGCCAATTTTACATAGGAGTTCTAACTATACATAAATGGTTTTCATAATAGTGAACACAGTAGGCTTCAACGATTTCTTACTGTGAGTTGGAAAATGCTCCCATGGAAGAATAATTCCTTTCTATCACCCTCCCCCCCTCCCCCCCTTCCTCTGCTCTGCTGTTAATAGGCATTTGAGTCAAGATCTTTGTACAATTGTTGCCCAGTTATCTCTTAGCCCTTCACTGGACTGACATGCCAAAAATTTTAGGTCCAAATTGCATGTCATATGTCAAGCTGGAAATGTACATAAGAGATGAAAACTGAAAACTCTTGCCTCAAGACTTCCACTCTCTTGTGAGTTTTAATGTACTGGCATCTGTGTCTGTTATTGAACTTGAGTTTCACAGTTCATACAACTGAAACAAAAGTTCAGCCATCTGGACAGCTATGTTAATGGGTTATATTATCCTACTACATTCCTGTGCAGCTTTTCCAATCAGACTTTAAACAACTAAATCCTCTCTCTAGAATTAAAATTCACAGGCAATGGATTGTTGTTTAAATAAATTATTATACTTTGCCTAGCTAAACTCATTTGTGTTAACATCCAACTGACTTTAATTATCCAATCCAGCAATATGTTATCAATTCCCAGATTTTGACTTATATCCAAAAAGCACATCTAAACAGTGGACTCCACCTGCCCACCATCTTAAACAGTTGGTTTGTCTCTTAACTCCATTTTGAAACATCCAAGTGGTTATGTCAGAGAAAATTGGTTTTACACAGGACTAGCTTTAATAACACACTTGTAAGGTAGTTTGTCTTAACTGGCCTTAATACTTGAAACAAGTTATTTGATCATTCCTTATGTGATACAGTCGTGGACATCAAGCTCAACAGAGGATATCACCTTATTCAAATTTACTTTATGAACATCATACTCTTTATCTTTCATGCAGATATTTGATACTAAGCACAATTACACTGAGTATCTTTACTTGTACTTATATAGACAGACCTCTTTGGCCTGGACATAAGACCAAAGCTTTGGTTTAGAAGCACTACAAGACTGTGTTAGCACAGACATCTGAGATCATGCTTATTATGAGGAATATCCTTCTCCTCTAAAGCAGTGACAAAGCTTCAAGGACAGAGGTGATTTTTATCCCATTAGGTATAAGTCAAGACAAAGCAGTGTGTGTCAGTGTGTAATCTTTCAGGGGTAGAAAAAATTCCTGATTCTCTAGGAAGTCCCTTATATTTTTCTGGTCTAAATAACAAACTAATTAAAAAATATTTGGTTTGTTCTAAAGTATTAGTCTTATCAATGTTTTCTTAATTTATTACTTTGCTTATTTTTAATAATTCTATAAGCTCCAAATCACTTCTAAATTTTCTAAGCAAGTAAAATGGAATATACTGCAATAGGTATTCCTGAAAGGGCAAGTATGTAGAAAGGAATTGAAGATTTATGGGTAAAACCAGGGGACCTTCAGGAAATTTCATCTTGACATACAGTATTAAAAAACAAGGAAGAAAGAATTGCTGTCAACATATGCATAACATTTTATACACAGTAAAAATGCAGAGACAGCAAGATGTTAAAAAAGGGTCAGAGTCCCTGCAAGAAAATGTATGCAGGATGGACAGAGAGAGAGAGAAATTCCTTCAGTATTAAGCATGCTGTGCCTGATCAGTGCAACTGCTTCCCTGTAGCAAATTCCCCTTCACTTCCAGCAGAGAAAACTCTGCTTTTTGATTTGCCCCTCAGCACATTTTGCAGAATGTATGTAAATATTTACCTAAATATCTCATACTGTCAATATTGCAGGCACATGTAGAGATGCCTGGGGCACAAACAAGTTTTCCAGAGGTGTCAGATCTAATCTATGCAATGCTATCAATTCCAAAGCAATATTAATTTATAGGAATCCAGTCTTTTAACAGTAAGAAGATCACAATTACTTTGAATAAGTGTGTAGGGACACATCATCCTTCCCACACTTAATTCCTTTCTGTTTCCTTACCATACATCTATATTTCAATAAAGATACAACATGGGGGACAATATGCAATGGGAACAAAATAAAAAGCTTTAATTGTTTTGGAATCTATAGGTTTTAAACTGCAAATACATTAAGAATCATCAGAATATTTGAGCAAACTGGAAATTCAGTCAGTACCTATTTATCAGGATATCTGTTCCTATTGTTCAAGGAAGATGCAAACTCTTCACGCCCTTTATAGAAATTGTCACAAGATTCACATAAGAAACAAACCTGGAAAAGGTGCTACTTATATGAGTTACATAGAAGTTAATATTATGTTCATTCCCTAGTTCTTATCTGTATACTTTTCCAAGTTGGTTTTTCCAAGATAACAATATTCAGCAACAAAAAATTTCAAGTATAATGAGACTAAGTCTAAGCTCTGAGAGTATAAACTGATGGACTGCCTTGGGGATAGGCACAGCCTTCTGGCACTTTTTTATTTAGTATTACAGATACTGTCAAGGAGAATATCACTCTTTCTGACCTTCCCCAGCAACTAAATGAATATGTACATGTACATGCTTCTGAACCTGCTTGGGTTTATAGACTGTTGAGAGGAATGTATTCCCTTCAGATCCCACGTACGCTGGGATTCAATAATGATGTAGCTTCATTAAACTACTTGGCACTAATCTATAGGATATAAAATATCAACATCAGTTACATTGTGGCATATTTAAAATTGTTATCACAGTTGAGGGAAACCATTGCACAGTTTTATTTATACCTTGTATACAAGTCTTTCAGGTTATAGCTACTAAACAGGGGAGCATCAAGTTTATGGGTTTCCTGTAAGGCTGGAAAATACAACGAATTAGGAGTCATATTTCAGTATTAACTGAACAAGGTCTTAATTCTATGTCTGCCTGACTAATCAAAAATAGTTCAAGTAACTCAACATCTAAGGAAATAAGCTGGGTTTATTTCTGGCCAACTGACAAACATGCAATCCTGAAAACCATTATTATTACCACAAGATGTTAAGTCATAGCTAGGTTACAAAACCACTGTCTTGGCTGGAGTTCAAACAAAAAAAAAAATGAATGTTTGGGGGTCAGTGAGGTTGCAGACACATGGGCTTTCTTGAGCCTAGGAAAATTTTGTCTTTCTGTTAAAATTCTCAGTAGTCAAGTCCAAGCTTCCATTCTAATTTAGTTATATCTAATTAGTTATCCTTTCTTATTGACTTTTAGAACTGTAGGCAGGTTTCTTTTAAACATTCAGCTATGTTTCAAAAGTAAGTTTAAAAAAGTGAAGGAAAATATTTTGAAAATATAACTGAAAAGAAAATAAATCTTTTTGTTACTTTCTTCTTCCCCAACCTTTTCATGTGAACATGAAACTGTTTTACTTTGCACTGGCTATGACTTTGAACTTTCCCATTTTGGCTGTCTCAAAAATTAGCTGTGTCCAGCTTTTGGCATCCTAGAGTCATATCTGAATGGAAATCTGATAGAGTTTCCTGCATCTCTTCAACCTGGAGACCCTGGATTCCTTTGTTTTCAAAGGAAAATGGTAGCTCAGATCATTACCTAATTTACCTAATTTTTGAATATTGTATCCAAATCTTAACTGAAAGTTTATGGAATAGTAGCAGGTTAGAATAGTAATAGAATAGTAATAGAATAGTAACAAGTTAGAGACACAGAGAAAAAAAATGCAGACATATTAAAAAGATTCTCATCAGATACATATGTTTCAAAGAAAATTAAGATATTGAGTCTACCCAAATTTTATGAATCTCCTAGACCTATCAGAAATTCAAAATTTAAGAGACTGATAACAAGAAAAGAACCTGAACACATTGCCTTTGGAAAAAAGCCAACTCCTTGCATAAATATTTCCGGAAGACATTTTTTACAACATAAAGAATTACATTTACAAAGATATTAGTGAAAAAAAAAGAAAAGAAGTCTCATGTTTTGTTACTTCCTAATTTACTCATACTTGTTTATAGCATCAAATATGCAACTTGCAGTGACAGTGACATTAGGTTATTTTTTCCTTTATTTTCCCTCTCTATTTGTTAATGTTTCTTTTGCATTTGCTGTAACCAAAATGATTTGATTTATATTGCAATGTTGTTCAGATTCTCCTAGATGAGCATCCTACTATTGATGATAATTGATGTTGGCTGCCATGGAAATGTTAATTTGGTAGCAGTCAGTGTCAATCAGTCCTTGTCAGTTATATTTACAGGAAAATGTTGTGGTCACTGTGAAGACTCTAACAAGTAATCAAAGCTACTGACAGAAGGGGAAACTCTTGAAATACAATTGTGCATATAGGTTCCTGGTCTTTTTGCCCTGTCATGCTTATTTAAGCATTGAAAATAGAAGTGATGTGTAGCAAAATATCTAAACTCAGTATGAAGATTTCCTTGTGTCTCATGTGCAAAAGGCAAGTATCATATACTTCTGAATTTTAAGAAATTCAGTATTTAAAAGTATGGTCTTCCACAGTGGGATTTTATAGTTAAATGTTTAATTAAAAAAAAAAAAAAAAAAAACAAAAAAAACCAACAACCTTTCTCTTCTAATATTGACATTGCTAGTACTACAAGCATTCTAAGTATCTGTACCTATAAGATTTCTCTAGCAGAAAAACAAAAAAAAATAAAGATAATAAATGACATATTGGAAAGACGGAAACATCACAAAAAATAGACACAAATCCAGGAAGCAATATTTTTGTGGTTTTATTCACTCCAAATTGAACTAACTGGACTTACTACTTTTTTTATAGAACAGTGCTAGCCATTATAAAGAATAAAAATGCTCAGTGATGTAGTCCTTCATAATTCTGCATGGCCTCCTGACAATGTAATGAATATTGATCTCATTTCAGAATGCTTTCTAGCTTCTTCAATCACCTGAGGTGGGTTAAGATGAAAAAATGAAATATCATCGTTTACAGTGGTTTTTATTTCCATCATACTGACAGTGTAAACTATTCCAATTACATTTAAATTGCATAGAGAACTATCTGTAGAGCAAAAGAGGTCTTGGGGCTTATGTAAAGGTTTTTCACAATTTTCCATGCAAATTTCAACCAAATATTCTTGCACATTTATTTTTAGGCCTCTGCCTGGGTTGTGTTTTTGGGGTTTTGGGTGATTTTTGTCTGTTTTGGGGTTTTTTTCTGTTTTGGTTTGGTTTGGGTTTTTTGGGTTCTTTTTAGGGTTTTTTTTTGTTGTTGTTTTTTTCAATTGGAGGTAGTTCTTACCAAACCCCATACCCATTACTGAACTTCATTTTGGTTTGTTGAGACTAGGGAAGAAAAAGATGAAGAGGTTTTAACTGTGATCTTAACCTACCTGATGTGTGATTACAAGAAAACAGTCAAAATTTTCTTGGAGGAGCACATCAAAACCCAGGTTGTACAATCTCCACCCTTGGAGTTATTCCTACTTTGGCTGAATGCAGATTGATCTTACTTTGTTGCTCCTGATTCAGCAGTAGATTGGACTTAATTATCTCCCCCTTTAATACAAAGATGTTAGCTTTAAATATGTATCTTAGAGAAATGAGAAAAAAAAATCTATTTAAAGAATATTGATTTAGTAGCTTTAAAAGTTTGTTTGAGCTTGGTGTTGGTTTGGAGGTTTTGTAACAAGAAGGTGTTCTTTTTTTCACCTTTTAATTTTAAAATGGAAACTTTGATTGAAGTTCAGGGGTCTTTTCATTTCAGATGTGAAAGCATCCAAAATAAGAAGACAGAAGAAGACATGGACTCTTTGTATATGCTGATAAACAAAAGAAAGCGAGAGACTCAAGTCTACGTACCTAAGAGAAGACTGTCTTGCTGGTGTGGTTTTTGTTTTCTTTTCTCTTGCAGCCCAAATACTTTGATATCTATAAATGAACTTCAGACTCCATTTTGCAAGATGGAAGGAGAGAGAGATGCGCAGATATGGGGTAATTAAGGGTGAGAGTCCAATTTGTCTGGTTGAAGGATTCTGGATTCTATTGAAATAATAGGCAAGATACAAACCATTGAAACTGGAGCAGTCTTGGCCATTTTACTGTATGGAAACCGTCTGTATAGTGACCATCCCGATAACAGTTCCTATATCCCAACTTGGACAGACCTTGTCCAAAATAGAGGAAGGGAAGACAATAACACTTAACTAGCAATAGCATGAGGATCAGTTCCTTGCTCTGCTTTCCGTGTCACTATAGATACTCCACAAATCTTCTGAGCTCCAGCTTCCAAAGTCCAGAAGTTGAGTGAAACTGTAAATGAGAAATTGGTAAATTTGCAATAATTTGGAAAACATTTTGTCTTAATAGTCTTTCAGTACCCAAACATGATTAGTTGGACAAGAAAAGGGTGTTTTATTTATTCAGCAATGCAGAGTCATCTATTTAGATATTTATGAATGATTATGTTCATAGAAAGTTGTTTCTTAGCCACACACTTCAGCAGCATTTAAGTATCACTGGAGAACCTCAGTGATAAAGAAATTAAATGTTCAGATTATTTATTCATCATTGATTGCTATTTTGTAATTGAAAGCTTCTTACTCCATCTTGGAGATAACCAAAAAAAATTTATTTCTAGACAGTAAGTAGGGTCTTCATCAAATTAAGAAGTATAGAGTTCTTTTTGCAGTTGAATCTAATGAAAGAATAATTAGAGAAAACACATGGAGATGTTTGGAAGGACCAGCTATAAACTCAAAAGTAGCAGTCACTGGTATTTTTTAAAACCCTCCAGAGTACAAGTAAATTTAGAAGGGATGAAATAATGCTGGTTAAACTGTGTTTGCACAACAATGATTTTACATTTATATTATTTATATAATAATAAAAAAACCTCTGCAAAGATGAAATATGTTTAAGAGCATGTGGTTAATTTATATTAAAGCATAATAATACCGTATTATTTAATTCTGATTTATTCAGGTTTTAGAGAGGCTATTAGAATATCTTGAACAACTAAGAAAATACCATAGGGATCTCTAAACTTTATGCAGTTTTTTAGTTTCCATCTCCATATGTTATGTATTTCATGATGTGTTGCAGTGCGTATCTTTCTTTGGTCAGCCCGGTGTTTGGCTGGACCACCCGGTCAGCTCTGATACGCTCAACAAGATCTGTTTGTGAATTCTTGGCTCTGCAGCACCTTGACTTACACTGTCACAGCCGTGGTTTGAAAGAGGGGACTCTCGGAGACATCCGGGGAACAGAGGTTTATTGGGGGGTCACAGGGGAACCCCTTTGCCTCCGGTCCGATGCCTCCAGAGAGACCCCAAACCTGGGCTGCAGGGGGGTTTTGTCCAGGACAATTCAAGGGGTGGATACAAGTTGTAAACCAATAAGACAAAGCAAAGTAACAAATGCCAACGGAATTACCTAAACACTAACAAATCTGAGATAAATTGGGGAGTGGTCTCTAGGGGATCTGCCAACTGCTGGCCGAATCTTCTCCGAAGGTTCTGGACCTTGGA
>VZUI01091596.1:0-25853 GCA_013401135.1 Cettia cetti | reverse complement strand
TGCAGTTGCTATGCAACAGAGTGCCTGCCCTGCAGGGTGCTCCTGTTGCAGGGATCAAATCCCCTCCTGGCCCGCCCAGTCCTCCGGGGCAGATTCCACTGGGCAGATTTTATCCCCCACCCCATAGCTGCCCACAGGCTACCGATGTCCGAACGTGCCCCCCACACACACTTTTTATTCACCGGGAATTTGTTCATAACAATCTCTACAATCTAAAATCTCTCATCATCTCCCCAAAATGTATATTCTTCCCACGGTTTAAAGGGATAATTTAGTCCAGTTTCCATGGCTTACATCTAGAAAATTCTAGTCAAAAATGTTCACTTCTTCAATCCCTTCTTCCAATAATCTTTATCAATTCTTTTGCTGTCTCTGTACCATGCTGTTTTTCTATATCTTAAATCACTCTGTCCTTCCTCTCTCACTCAGGGAAAGGATTAGAGTTCTGAAAGCTTCATTTTGTGTTAAGAAAAAGTTAAATCTGGCTCAAGTCCTCTCTCCCTCAGCTGCTGGTTTTACGGTGTCAAGCTTCAAGGCCGATGATGATGATGGGGGAAGGAATCCCACCCTCCCCCAGGCCATCAGCAGCAGGAGCAACCAGGCCCCGGGGCAGGGCCGGGCCAGGTGATCCCTGCTGGGCGGCAGCTTTTCAGAGCTGAGGGGATCTCAGGGCTGCGGGCCTTTCTCTCTCTCTTTCCTCTCTGCCTGGGAGTCACCGGAGGAGAAGGGGAGAGGAGAGGGGAGGGGGACCCTGCCCGTTATGAACAAATCCTCGGTGAATGGAGAGTGGGGGGGCCGTCCCTGGTGTTGCCGTGACCCTGGGACGTACTTAGACTGGGCCCTCGATGCTGCAGCTGTGGGAGGCAGGTTCTCAGCAGGCTCGGCCCCTGTGTCACAACCAGGGGACATGGGTAGCCTGTGAGTGGCCGCCTTGGTAGATTCTGCCAGGTCCCACTTCCCACAGAGGACGGAGGACGAGGCAGGCCCTTGTTCCCCGCGAAAGACAGGAGCACCCAGCAGGGCAGGCACTTTGTTGCCAAGCAACTGTCCTGCCTGTATGGGGGCTCCACCGCATCGGTAACTTTGAAGTTTTAATTACTTACTAATGGCTCTATTTGTTGCCTGGGGACGGCCCTTTCTTTCAGGAATCACCTTCACAACCCTAGAGGGCGGGCACTGGAGGAAGGCACCGGCTAATGAACCGACCCTTGGCATCTCGGGAGCATTCTTTTTGGGAACAAACACCCCAACACCCTCCAGAATGAAATTCATCACAGTGATAGGGAACCAGACGATGCCCTGGCAAAAGAAGAAGGAGATGCACCCCTGAACTTAATTTGAAGACTCCCCATGACCTTAAAGAACGAGCCTGATGTGGGGATGGGAGAGGACGCTGACCAAAGCAGAATAGTTTCTGGTATTCCCATGAGGACAATGTCGCAAGAGACATCAAAGGAAACGGAGACAGGTTCCTTTGCGGGTGTCGTGGGTTCTTCCTTTATTGTAGGATGAGCTCTTCTTTTATACAGAAAGTCAGAGGCCAGTTTGATTGGAAATACAAAAGGTAAACCTTTCTACCAATTGGTCATCCCAGAGGGACATCAGAAGAAGGTCCATCCCATAAGAAAGAATGTAAATATTTTTGTATTTACAAAACATTGTTCTTCTGTTTACCAGAAGAAAGCCTGGGAAAGAATCCTTTTTTAACATCAACACGTTCAGCTTGAAAACTCAGGACTACAGGACAAGGATGCAGAACACGTGGTCTGATGATAGTAGAACTAGTTTTACTGCACTATCTTTGATTACTCTCGGTTGTTGTGGCATTGTGGAAAAATTCTGCCAAGCATTCCCCATAAAGCTGATGTTTTCAATAAAGAGCTGAATATTGATAAAGGCATAAGCCTTGTTCTTTTTACTGCCCGCTCCTCGGTGGTATCGGGGTAGGCTTGGCTCACTAAGGCTTGATAGTTGTCAGGGCAGGCTATCCCTTGCTGGGAAAAAATAAAAAGTCTGATGTATCAATTATATCTTCATCATCGCCTTATAAGAGAATTTCAGCCCAAGATGAAGGCATCTCCTCATTCTCCTCCCCTCAGGGATCTGACTCCTTCTTTGCTGACCTTGGTGTCTCTATGTTGTTTTCTCTATGTCTTCACTCTGTCCTTCCTCTCACTTGAGAAAGAATTGATGTCCGCAGGTTCATCTCTTCACTGAAAGAGTTAATATCTCGCCCGGGGCTGCAGCTGGCCATGTGATCTCTGCTGGCAGCGGCTGGAGCTTTTCCTGGCAGAAGATTTTTCTGGGGCTGCACTGCAGGGGTGGCCCAGGATCTCAGAGCTGGGCTGGTTTCTCATCGGCAGCAGGCCATGGGACGATGGCCTCGCCTCCGCTGCCTGAGGGCTGCTGGCAAAACCCAGTGGCGGCACAACTTCAGCCGAGCCACGCCTGGCCAGCGCCCCCGGGCCTGTTCAAAAGCTGAAAGCATGTGAGCTTTTACTGGGCTTTGTTCGTGTTTAAAGGTGCTTTCCACAGGCGTGTTCAACTCTTTTAAGTGGTTTAACAGGTTGTCAATATTCAACCTAGCAACTGATTGGTTTTGTCAGGTCCAAAGGAAGCTGCCAAGGTCCTTACAGGGAACCATTTCTGCATCTCGTGGACTTCCTCCCCAACCAAAAACCAAACTATATTAAACCACAACATAGCGGTTATAAATGCATATTATAAAGTTGGCTTTTTGCAAATATTGAAATGAATGCTATATGTATAATGTGGGAAGGTTTTTCTCATTTCTTTCATTAACAGGGTTTAAAAATGATGATGTGATGAATATGTATATTTTTGGATTGTAGCATAGTGTTAAAAGTAAGGACTGTTTTTGTAACATCTCAGCTGGATAAACCAAAGGATAGAGAGAATCCTCTTGCATTCCTGAATTATCCAAATGAAGATAATGATGAACCAAAGCTCCAAGAAGGAATTCATAGATCCTGTTATCCAAAAATGTGACATGAGGTGACCAAGAGGTGCCACCAAGAACAAAGAGTAGTAAAATGCTAAATTGGTGAAATAGGGGCAAGTTGGGAGCATCAAAACTAGGAAAGAATTTCTAAACTCAAAGGAATATTCCAATAATGCATTAGGTTCTTTTGAATATGTAACAAACTGCTACATTTAAAGGAGTGCTTTTCTGAGATAAGGTGTGCTCTTGGCAGAATACCAAGTCACCCTGGCCGAGATTCCTTTGCTTTTCTAATTGTCACTTTTTCTTTATTTTTATTAAACTTATAAATTTTACTAAGAAAGTGAACCTCGTTTATCACAATAGGGTTTGTTCTTGCTCCTGCAGACCGAAACAGGTCAAGAGGACTCACCCTGCCATCATAAATTGAGTCCAGGTTTCATCCACTGAAAAGAAAAACACAACTTTCCCAAGGACTTCATGCACAATTACAGTAAGAATGCAAGAGAGAGAATTAATACAGCCTTAATGAAAGACAGAGAGAATGGTGGAAATATAGACTTAAGCAATAAATAGGCAAAATGAAATGTCACAGGAAGATTTCAAGCTAAATAGTATTGGGAAGTGAAATATCAAAAAAATCCTTAAAAATTAGAGGTATGTTTTCAACAACAATATAGTGCTTCAGATAATACACAAAAATTGGGTGCACTCTGCCATCTGCTATAATTACTAAAACTCATTCATTATGTCTTGTTTAGCAATATGTCATTAGTTTCACCCAGGCACTTCCCCATTTTCCTTCGTATTCTGCAAACATAGAGTAAGAGACACTGTCTGTCATGACAAATCTTAAATACACAAGGTAAAAGATAGGAGAAAACATGGAAAAGAATCACAGAGAGAGATAAATGATTTTTTAAATAACTGAAGTGATTTTGAATTCTTTCACATATAATAAAACTTCCCTTAGTGACTGCCACAGGGACAAATGGGAAGCCTGTTGTAGATAGATATTTAGCAAATATCTGCTGAATCATCATCCAGAGCCTTCAGAAAAGGCCATGCACCATGAAACATACTGGCCATGGGTCAGGGCTTTACCATTACCACCATGTCCTTGAGATCTTTTCTTAATTCCATTTCAGACAGGTTTCTTTAAACAACGAAGACAAAGAAGACACTGGCGGGGGGAAGCACAGCTGCTCTCAGATTGATGGGATGGACGGGAATTTGCTTTCCCATACATTTTGTTACATCTCACTACAAAAAATCCTTACAATAATGGTTGCTGTTTCCAGGATCTCCATTAAAGTAGATAGAACATCATGTTCTTGTAATTAAAAATGTTTTTAAAAATGCAATGAAAACAAGATATAAACCCATAATTTTGCACATTCAATTACTTTTAGCAGGTAAATGTTAATTATAAATAAGTAAAAAAAGTAAAAACATTGAAGATTGTTGATATCAGGCAATAAGATGCTTTGCAGACATAATTAGGAAGAATTACAATTTTTTGATTGTCTTGTTTTCTGACCACCAGTGCAGAAATATCTGAAAAGCTAAAACCAGAAACTATTTTGTTTTCAAAAATATCCAGCCTTGTGGCTTTTCTAACAGCTTCCTGACAAAACCTATACAATATGAAAAACACTGGATCATCTGCCTTGTTTACCTGGGACCAGAAGGGGAAAAGAAAAAGAGGATCCTGAACAACTTGTGCATCTGTCCTTGTCCCTCGGTGCAAGTAAAATAAATACCATACTCTGAAGAGTATGGTTGTCCAAAAAAGAGAGAAAAATTTTAGGAAAAACAGAGAATGTGGACACAAGAGACTGGTAGCCCAGTGGAGGACAAGAGTGAGGCGGAGAGGGAACAAGAATATAAGCATGGGAGGAGAGTGGGGAGAAGATGGGAAGAAGATGGGATGGTAATAACCTGTGGCAGATATGCAGTGTGGCATCACACAGGACAGAAGGACATGGATTTGGTTTGCTCTCTGTTGCAGGGGAGCAACAGGGCCAGAGACCATCATTCCAGAACTCTACTAATGTGATAAATCAGTGGATATTCCAAATCCAATTTTATTCTGCCACAGCCACAGAATTGATGGATTGATTCCACAGATGGTCCTCTAATATTAATTAAATCGAATACAAGCACACTGCTTCCAGATTCAGCACAGTTGACAAAGACAGTTCTGGGCACTACCAATTTTCATGCACCCTTAGCCAGCCATGAAAACTGTCTGAGAGAACCTGTGTAAAAGCTGACTGCTCTACTTTGGGGAAATCTTCAAATCACCATACCTGCATTATCCACCTTTACCAGCCTTGAAGAAGTGCCAATAATCCAGGTAAACAAGGCTGGCACCCAAGAGCATGCCTGGAGTGGGGTAGGTGGGAGGTAGTAAAGAGCTCTAGAGCAGCCGAAGTTCAGGACCCCCATTTCTAACCACAGAAATGGGATGGGAATTTTTTTGTTACACACCTCAGCAGCAAGATGCTTGACAAACCCCTTCAAACATCTTGAAAACCAGTTTAAGGAATGTAAGCTCTTTTCCCTCAGAGACACAAATCATAACTTTGATGATACACCAAGCAGTGAAGAATATCTGCCATCCATTTTTCAAAAATGCCCTCCCAGTAGGTAGTAAGACCTGTTTCCTTTTCATTCCTAACAGGAAATTTTGATCATGATTCATTAGATGATTTTCCAGCAGTGCTTTCTATATCACTGAGAAAGTCTCTGTTTTTCTTGGCATCTTTAACCTTTCCTCCAACTGGAGGCACTCCCACCCTTGTAAAGCACGTATGGTCATGAAGCCATATCATTAACTTCATTTTAAAGGGTGGTTTTTTTTGATTTTCCAGTATTTAGAAAAACCTCAAAATAGTCCGAAGTGTTTTTAACCATTCATATGCAGTCCATATACAACTGAGTTTCACAAAAGTTCTTAAGATGATAGAGCCCATTCTTCCTGGACGCAATTCCTCAGTACCTGTAAGCTCATCTTCCTTTGCTGGTACATCAAAGCCTTGGAAAAAGATGCAATGCTTTTAATTTTTGTTTTTTGTTTGTTTTCGTTTTTTGTTTAACATGTGATGCAGGATACTTTTGGTATTTCCCACACAAAGCAAGCTTTTAATTTATACAAAATTACACTTTTGGTAACTTCTTTCAAGTCTATAATATCTGCAATGTCAGAGCTCTTAATTGTGCACTTAGTAGTCTGATAAGTTATTTTTCTGTCTGTTTGCTCCACTTATTCCCCGTTTTTCTTGCAGCATTTTATTCTAAATAGGCGACAGTAGTGAGTTCCCTAAAAATGGTAAATTGGCTTAGCAGCATCAGACTATTTAGAAACTTCTTTGTGTTTCTGCCTTCTCTCTGTCTTATTGATGTAGATCTGTGTCATGTGCAATCTTCATTTTCATATAGGAGGTTCTCAAGTGATGGCTCTGCTGTTAGTAGCTGCTGTGTTAAGAAAAGTTCTTACCAGGTGAAGCACTTCCAAAACAAGTCATATTAGAACAATACAACCCCTTTTATTGCACACATTTCTGGTGGCAACCACAGATAAAAGCCTTTACTGTTTTCTTTATATTTTCTCAATATATCCAGATGGTTGTGGCACTTGTGGAACTGGTGTTTTTCCATCTTTCAGTCAAGGAAGCACTAACCTTGCCTTTTTCCACTGGTTTTTTTTTTTTTTTTTTTCCATTTTTTCACCCAAAGCCACACAAGTAGAGCTCCCAGGCACGTATGCAGTACATGGTAAGGAACATGTGACACACAGTCTGCTCATTTGTACTGACATTTTTGGAGAGGAAAGTGCCTCTCATCCTATAATTCCCAGATCAGGAGCAAGAAGCTGGCTGTCAACAGGTGGTGCAATATTTGGTCCCGACCTGAAATGAACCTGCCTGAGCTGGGCTTAATCAGGATACGCTGAAAAATGAGGACAGAGCTGCCAAGGACATGCTACAAGTATTGTGCTATTGAATGCAGCAGGAAAGGCCCAGTAGTCTCAATATTGGGCCTGTTGGAGAAAGGGAAATGCACTTTGTTGCTAGTTTGAACTCCCTGGCTTGAGATAAGAGCCACGAGAGCTGTGCAGAGCACAACGACAGCAGCACAGCAGCAGATGCTGCAGAGGGTCTCTGCTGGCCGTGGGCAGACTGGAGCAGCTGTGTTGGCTTGGAAATCTCCTCCAAGATGTGTCTGAACTCCTGTGCCCAGCTGTAGAGTGTACTGTGCAATGAGAGGCCTCACCCTGTGGCACCAAAAGCTGGGGAAGCACAGCTGGGCATGGGCACAGCGCCGCTACTGTCACCTTACCTGATGTCACACCTGGAACTCTGCAATTTACATGGAACATGTCCTAGCAGGTAACATCGCTTGAAGTGGAACCCTGTAATCCAGCTGCTTACCACACTGGAAGGAGCTCCTCACCCTGAGGTCTCTGCTGATGCTGATGCTACTCAGAAACCCAAACTTCAGAAAGAATTTGAATGTTAGATTTATGTGCTGGCAAATAAATCTATCTCTTCTCACAGGTATACTGTTTAACTTTCAGCTACTGATTGCTGTCTCTTAATGGCCAAAATAATAACCAAGGAAGAAGCAGTGCTCCCTTCTCAACATTTTAATACATTTAAGGTTGGAATAGTATTTTAATTCAGCATAGCTAATACGTCACAAGGAATAGATAGCAAAATTTCTTCATATGAAGCCCCAAGAAAGCACTGACAAGACAGCTGTACCTATTCTGTCTCAACACGAGATATTGTTATGTCCCAGCTCAGTCTTGATTGTATCTAGTATCCTGATAAGTATTCCTTGTGGAACTAACTCTCACATAGATCTTCATGATAATAAATGATATTTATCTTTTTCAGCATTGTTGCATACTTGTCATTTTATCTGTGATGAATCTAACTTGAGATCAATGAATCCAACCATGACACTAAACAGCTAAATAAACCATCATTTGTGCATGACAAATCTCTTGATATCTCCTGCTTGCTCCAAGTCACAAATTTGCCTTTGTGTTAAAGCTTTTGTTTCAGAAATGCTTTTTCTGAAGATGGATTTTAAAGCCTACCAAAGTCTATGTATTTCCACCAACATCTGCAATATGATGTTGATGGAAATGTATACCCGAAGTACACCAGAGGCAGGAAGAAGACAACTCTTCAATTTGACTGGTAAACATAGAAGAAAGACCAAACACTAGATCATCTCTGAAACCCTGAATTTTCAGTTAAGGTCATCATTCTATTTTCACCATTTTAAATGCTGATCTAGTCAACCAGAAAGGGACAAATCCTCTAAGTCCCTGAATTCCTATATTTATTTTTATTTTCTCCTTAAACACTTATTCTTAAACTGGAGTGAATCTGTGAGGGTTGATACAGACACTTTTCCTGTAGTTAACTAATAAGTTCACATTCTCTCACTGCTCTAGCTACTCTGTTAAGTCCTAGAAGACATGAAGGTAGAAAGAAGAGGAAACTGTGGTCCAAATTTCTCTGCTCTTGGCCTCATAACAAGGCCCAGATTTCTGTTATAAAGAAGAAAAGCTGATGCCACATACAGACATAATGCCAGGTGAGCTGAGATTTCAGCCGAAGTCATAAGAAGTGATAACTTTTCCAAGGAAGCAAAATCAAGCTGGTTTGGAGACAAATGTCCCTATTACTGTTACCTGTATGATGTTCCACTAGAGGTTGATTACTGGAAAGGTTCCAAGTGTAGATAACTAAATCTATTTCAGAATGTCCTGTGGTAAAGGTCAGGTTTGTAGGAGAGATCATATAGAATAATAAAATGGTTTGGTTTGGAAATTAACCTGAAAGGTTACCTAATTCTACCCCTACTTCCATGGACAGGGACATCATCCACTTCATCAGTTTGCTGAAAGCTCTATCTAGACTGGCCCTGCCATCTAGGGATGCAGTCACCATAGTTTTTCTGGACAATCTGTGCCAGTATCTCACCACCTGAACAACAAAAATTGTTCTCCTGTAGCCCCTTTAGGCACTCAAAGAAGCTCTAAAGTCTCCCCAGAGAGCTTTATCATCTCTGCAAGCTGCCCATCAGTCTGTGCTAATGCTCTCTTTCCAGCAGCTGCATATCTCTTATCTGTTTAAATCCTGCAGGCTAGGCTCCTCACTCTTCTTTTTCTTCATTCTGGGGCATCCTCAAGGAGTAGGAAGACAAAATATGAAAAATTAAAAATTATTCAAGAACTAGGATTTAAGCATTTAAATGTAAATTTTACTGTCTTTGAGGTCAGGTCAACTGTCTTGCGGGACTGGCACATACTCAGGCAAAAGTTTTTGCTTAATGCTAGGCTTTATGCACTCTTTATTCATTGCTCTTCACTCCTCGATTGCATGAGCTACTTTTAGGTGAGTTCATCTGATGCTTGTGTGTATTTCTGTCATTTCTTCTGTACAACACCAGCTGAATCTACATGCCCAGTGGGGTTATAGCAAGTAGGAATCTACAGTAATTGCTCTGCATTTTTATTCCTTTGCTACTGATCCTTTAGCAATTACTTCTAGGCCACTGGAAAACAATGTATGTATTAATGTTTCTCTATGCTAAAATAGAAGGTTAACATGCTGTCAGTTTCATTTGAAAATAAGTAATTTGAATTTATTATAATTAAAAAAGAATAAAAAAGGTTTTAAAAAGAGCAAAGCCTTTGGCTGCTGTTTGTGATGATCTGCACAGATTATGGAAGAAGACATCAAATTACACAATTTTCATTGAAGAGTGGTCCTGTACAGAAGCCAGTGAGAAAAGTGACTCAGCTTCATTATACTAATCGAAGAAATCTAGCCTTGTGATATGCAAGCAGAGGATTATTGGCTTTTTTATACAGGAGGACAAGAAAACCAGACATCTTTCTGTGATTTGTATTTGACCTCTGTAGTATGATCTTATTATGGTGTCTGACTCCTCACAGAAATAAATATGTTCCTGCAAAACATTTCCCAGTTTAGTTTTGGCCTCAGGATTTATAGACATCAATCTCCAAACAGTTCCTAGCAGTATAGAGGTCCCTGTAGGTTCAGCCAGAACACAGGGCTTTGCTGGGATTGCTTGGCAGCAGCACAAGAGTCTGGCAAAGTTTAACCAAGTTCTGCTTCGAGGGCAGACCTGACTGCTTTTAGCTGTGGTTTTAATAGGGGAGATGCAACATTTTAGGATGAGGAAGTCACTTTTTAGTAGATATTTTCAGCTTCTCCAGTGATTATCAAAAGGGATGGGTCAGTTGCTCTGGTTAGAAGAAATAACATTCTGGAAACTCAGTGATGTTTGACAGAGTGGCTACCTTTTTGTAAGGTGTGACAGAACAGCTACGTTTTTATGAGAAATTTTTGTTTTGTTTTAGTAGGTGAAATGTTATGGCTCATTTTGAAAGCAGAAATTTTAAAAGTACCTTAGAATAGTTGTTTCCAACCAGAAACAGTCACTGTTAGAAATCTCCTGAGATCTGAGTGGAAAATTTTCAGTTCAGAGACGTTGCTTTTTATTAGACCTTCATTGTCTGAGTGGTGACTGCAGAATGAGTATCTGGCCAGGGTTTGCATAAGTGCAGTGAAAGGGTCAATGGTCTCTACAAATAGGCACCCTGTGCAGTCAGGCACTAAATCTGCATGCACAGGTGTAAATTTGGTCATGGGTTCTATAGGTAGAAATTATGCTTTGCAACACCAGTAAGCCTCCGCCCTACACCTCTTGCCAAAAAAGGATGATGTAGCTTCAGAAAGCCAGGAAATCCTTCTGGGTGTATCACCATGGCCTCCTGAAGAAAATTACACAAAAAGGTAGTGGGCAAAGAAGGTCTTCTCTCTGGGAAGCTCAATGGCATTCACATTTATTTAAAAGAGAAAAACACCAACTTGGTGATTTTTTTCTCACTGGCTTCAAAATTAAATTAAATTTATTTTCTTATTTTTGAGGAAAAAGCAACATGGCTTACCACCATATAATATCCCATACTCAAGGTATTCTGTTCAGTCCATAGCTTGGCTTCTGTTACCCATTAGGTGTCCAAATTTAACACTAACTGCCACTGAATAGAACAGGACTGAGCCTGAAGGAGAGATCACTGTGGAAACCATCTCCTGGATATTTTGTGAGGTTTGTTATGATATAAGGGATGCCTCTGCCTGCATTAAGTTGCAAACAAGACCACACACAGAAGTCAATAATGCAGATTTTTTTATAACAGTAAATGTGAGGTAGAGACACAGAAAGAAAGAGGAGAAAGTAGGGGCACAGGAGAGTGAGAGAGTGATTAGGGAGAAAGATATCATCACCTGCGGATTACCACAGCATTCCACTGGTCCTTCTTCACCCTCTTTAGTCTTTGGTGGGGGGTCCTGCGTAGTTCTTCTGGAGGAACCACTTTTATGCAGCCATGTCCTGGGTATCCATGGGGTCAAAAAGCCATTCCCACAGCTTGGGCTGGCATCTGCGTAACCAGTTGCTTCCTTTCTCACAGTTTGTCACCATGTGAATTTTTTGTCCTGATAGGTCTTAAGTTCCCACAGTCTGTACAGTAGAATTTTGTCCAGTGTGCTAATTCCAAATCTTCACCTTCATTAGACCTGGAGTTCAAGCCTTCCTGTTTTGCCATCTTGTGCTTGTCTCAGGTTCCTGTTGTGGTAGCTTATCCCATGGAAACTTCTTTCTTTAACAGTGTTTTGAGATACACAGCTGCATTCTCTGTCCTCACAGAGCTCACCTGTGCTTCCCATACTGGAACCTCTGCCAAGGTTGGCATAATTTGGGGAAGGTTTTTCCATTCTCAGTTTGCCCAGCTATTCTTTGTGACTAGGGACAATATTTAATTTTTTTTTTTTAATGCCTCCACTATAAAGCTATAGCTATCCTTACACAACCAATGTACCCAGTCACCAATAAAACAGAAGGAAAGCTGGCAATTCCCTCCTCTCAACACACTGACATTTAAGAAAACATCAACACCTATGTTTAATACCTCAGTTATACATATTAAGAACCATATATTAATTCTGCTTTGGATTTTTTTTTAAATCAAAATGCAGAACCTCATATTATTGTAAGGAAAAAAAAAGTGAAAAAAATACTCCAGGGTCCTTCTCTTACCTCCTTTTTTTGGGAAGCCAAGAGACAGGGTGAGCCAGGGAAACTGGTACATGTCTGAAAGATATTTTAGGGCTAGAGGAACAGTCAGCTAGTAATGTAACTGGCATTAACATAGCTACTGATATGACAATAATTTTACAGGTTGTGTAATCCTCCCAAAGCTTTCTTTGAAAGGAAAGCAAAGGATGTTTAGTGAAAGCTTGCACTGTTTCCAAGGGTGGATACCTTAGGGCAGAGTTCGAACAATTTTTTTCACAGGTTTTTGTGTTGGCTTATTTTTTTCTGGTGGTGTTTACTCGATATATAATTTTATAATGATGTAACTTACAGCTCTGTAAATTATATTCCATGTGTCAGAATCAGTGCTCCTAAAATATTCTCAAAAGGTACTAAATATATTTCATACATTCCTTGCTCTGTGTTATAAAATAATTGATACACAGCCCACAAAACATCTAAAAATACTCTCTCAGCTTAAAAGATGCCTGCAATTTCTTCTATTGCGCATAGCTGCAGACCACAGAAACCAATCTGAAAATCCAGTTACAGCAACATTCAGGAAGTTGCAGAGAGACAAAACAACCTTTCACAACCTGAGTATTTGCTTTGTTTTACACCAAATGGTCAACACGTTCACACAGCTCAGTGACAGAATAAATTTCCAGTACATCGTTTCCTAATGAAAAATATCTTTCCACATTTCTTGCCGTTACTGGACCTTTTACAGTTAATATTGTATAAATCTAAATAAAATAGGAGATACAATTATATATAAATTGCTGTTGAGTATGCTAGTTTATTTCAAGTTATTTACAATCATTCCAAGAGCATTAATACTATTTCTGACATGAACAGATCTCCATCATTTATCTTCTGAGTGATCACATGGTTGGTTTTGTTTCTATTTTTTCCCCCCTTCCTTAGCTCCTTACTTTTTTTTCCTTCTTCAGTAATAAAAGTTGGTGGCATATCCTTAAAAATCCCCAAATATCGAGAAGGCCTATAGAAACAGGTTAATGAAGGCTTAAGCCATATCAAGATTAATTATTTTCAGCAGTGGACTCCTTCTGTGATCTCAGATTTATTACCGCTGCAGCAACTTTCAGCCAAAAAAAAGAGCACAGAAAAAACTATATGAGATGCCTCTAAATTTACTCCAGATGCTCACCTACATTTTACAATGTAGGAAAGGGATGGGGGAACATTTCAGAGGGTCATAGGGAACATGACCCCATGAAGGTAAGGTGGCGGCCATCTCCAGACAGCCGCATGGGGACAGCTTGTCCCTGAAGGAGCAGGAGAGGGGGAAGGAGCCAAGTGTGCCCAACAAACTGAAATGCACAACTTCTCCAGTGCCTCCAACTCCAGAACCCAAAAGCCATCCACCCAAAATGCCATCACACAGTTGTTGGTCTGCTGTAGACAAGGGTGACACTCCTGGGGTAGAGCACCCGGGGCTGAGCCTGGAAATGTGGGAAAGGAGGAAGGAACACCACACACCACACAGAGCAGATTCCTTAGCAGTGAGCAGGTGGAAAGAACAATTTCAGGAATGACCTGGACTTCCAACACCATCAAATGCAATAATGGCTAGATAGAAAATTTAGTTCTTTGGGAAACATTTGTCATACGTGTAGACATCATTAGTGTGCCTCTTGGGGACACCAACACAGCAGGGAAATTCAGCAGAGAAACGGGCATTTCTCTGATCATGTCCTCATCTTATGTGCCAGGGATTTTGATTATGTTTACTCCCAAAGAAGCATTTGCTCTCCATTACCTTTAGGGCACTCAAGGTCCCCCTCTGAAGCAGCCTGGCCTGTGGGTGAAAATCACAAGCCCACTGACATTTGCAGTGCTGGCCTTTGATAGAACTTCACTAAACCACACATGGGACAGCTACAGCCAGCACACAATACAGCCTGTGTTAAACCCTCCCAAAACACCACTGATACGAGTAGGCATATGGCTGCATGGACAAACCTTTGTTCCCTGGGAAAAAAACCCAAAAACCTTTTTGCAACTTGGGGAGGGAGGGAAAGAAAAGAGAAAAAAACTCTAGAAAAAAATGTTTTCCTTTCAGTGATAGCTTTCTTAACTCTGTGAACAGATTGCTGAGATTAACTGCTCTCATCTTAAAGGGACTTAAAATTCCTCTGTCTCACAAAGCCACGCTCTTTTTTCTTATTGTAAGAAATTACTCACTTTTGGGGTTGTGTCCAAGAATGATACCCACATGAACAGGCAGGAAGTCGATGGTGCAATTTAGGCCAGCTGTCTGCAGCATGCTGTCATTAGCTAGCTCTTGAAGGTGACCAAGGAATCTAAAATAATTTGGAGAAACACTTGGTGTTTGACATTTTGGCTTTTTTTTTTTTTTCTTGAAACAAGTTGGCTTTTTTTAAAAATCCAGGACCTTTCATAAAGTAGAGCTGCTGTGTAATTAAGAGTGAAAACTATAAATTAACAGGAAGGGAAATCCCCCCACTCCAACTTCAAGTAAATGGATAGACTCCTTTGTTTTAAGACCTGATAAAATATTTAAGGTTATATTGAATAGAAGCACAAGGAACATCTCAGGACAAGCTGCTGTAAAATCTTCATGTAAATGGACAGGCATGAGTATTCCTCCAGAGAGGCTTTAATATATATTATTCTGAGAAAACTATTTTGTAAGCCCATTTCATGTGATGGTGTGCCTTTTGTTTAGAAGACCAGGGTTAAGAGAAAACTGCTAAATAAACTCACTTGGAAAATGAGTGCCAAACCTAGAGAGGGGAACTTTCACCTGGAGGTACTTGGATGCATTGACCATGGAAGAGTAATGAATGAGCACAGAACAGGCAACAGAACGGAATGAGCAAGCCCAAAAGAACTTCTCATCACAAGATCTTTTCTTTTTTTTTCCTTCCCATGGAAGATGCCTAATGAGTTAAGACCCAAAGGAAACAGGGTTTTCCCAAAGCCTTTGCATTTCTGATGCATGGAACTCCCTTCCAACTGGAAGCAAGAAAGAGCATTGTATTCCATCCTTTCTTTTTCCAGTTTTGAGGTCAGATGACTCCTCAGTTGGCCTAACTGACTGCTAACACAAACCCTGACCTGGTCCAGGTGAGCAGGTAAGGGCAGGGAAGCAACTACCACTAACATCTGGTTGAAACATCTGCACTTCTTTCTTCACTGCATGCAGCTGCTCAATTTTTTTTTTTTTTTTTTTTTGGTGTGTGTTTGTGTGTGTGTGTGAGGAACATCCAGAACAGTATATCTGAACTATATAGAATAAACAATATTCCTATAGCATCTAATGGAGTCCAGTGTCATTCTTTGATATGTCCTTCAGTAGAAATATAACCTTGCAATCACCACTGCAGTCTCAGAGGTGGATGTTATCAGGAATAGTCAGAGAATCATAGAACCAAAGAATGATTTGGGTTGGAAGGGACCTTAAAGATCTAATTTCAACCCTCCTGCCATGGGCAGGCAGAAGGTTGCTGGAGGTAAATATATCCCTAACAACATGGCAGTCAAACCTGTGAAATCTCAGTGGAAACCATCAAAGGCAAGAAAAAAGGAACAATATGAACAAACCAACAGTTGAATTCCAAGAAATTTTTCAAATTCTCCCATTTCCAAAACTTCTAAAACTTCCATTTTTATACTAGCTGCTTTTGAGCTGTAGATACCTTAAGCTTCCAAAGAAATTATTTACACTGCTCAACTGAGATATTTTAATTTTAAAAAATTGTCAAATTGATTCAGTCTAGCAATTTCAAAACTTTCTGTGAAAAACGTTACCTAATTTAGGTGAAACTGAAAGGCAACAATTGACAGAAATTGGTTTTGTTGTAAAAGCACCAATTTAGACACTTCCTAAACTTATCTTAAGGAAAAAAAGTCAGAAAATCTTCAATGACTTCTGTTCAGAACCACAGCAAGTGCAAAACTGCAAATCTTACATTGCCAAACAGCTTCCCATTGATTATAGTTCAGAATATTTAGCTTCTGCAGCTCCTTCTCTCATTGCAACACTTTTAACTTGTCCTTCCAGTTTTTAACTGTTTATCCCTCTTTGTAATATTGCACATCAGTATCCATCTTTATCTTCAGCATGTTTCCAACTGGCCTCATTTCTATCTTCCTGATTTGACACAGAGTATCAGATCCAGGTTTGGATTATCACAAGCAGGCTGGAATAATCCCAATGGATCATTTATTTATATATGAATATAGATATATATATACAAATACATGTATATATAACCAACAAAAAAGATATACATATATGTGCATATATACATGTAAAAAATATATATACATAACAATTTATATATAATGTAATATATACACATACATCATGTTCAGAAGGTGTAATGAATGATATACAGACAAGTGAAAGCTCCAAGCTAAGGGACATATATTGACTGACATGCATCAGACAACATAAGTGGCTTCAGAATACTACACAAAATAAAAATTTAAATAGAAATTGGTGGTGTGACCCAAAGACTGGAGAAAGACTAGATAAACTTTTTCCATGGTATCAGGTTTCTACCAACACTTCAGAGAATCACAGAATATCCTGAGTTGGAAAGGACCCACTGGGCATTCAGTAAGTCCAACTCCTGGCCCTGCGCAGCACCATCCCAGGAGTCACACCATGTACCTGACACCACTGTCCAAACACTTCTTGAACTCTGTCAGGCTTGGTGCTGTGACCACTTCCCTGGGGAGCATGTTCCAGTGCCCTCTGGGGGAAAAATCTTTTTCTAATATCCATCTTGAACCTCCCATGAGACAACTTCACACCATTTACTCAAGTCCTGTAACTGGGCACCAGGGAGATCAGTGTCTACCCCTCCTCTTCGCCTCATGAGGAAGTTGTAGACCGCAATGGAGTGCTCCAAGAAAAGTGTGACACAATAAAATTAAGTGCTTTGTTATGGGATAATGTGCCATGAACCCCTGTTTTAATGATTACTTGATTACCTACTTCCATGATCTGGTGAATATTATGCGTTGACTGGTAGTGACCATTGGCTAAATTAAAAAAACTGAAATATTCATTCTGGGGATTCTTTTCCCTGCAAAAAAAGAACAAGAGAAGACTAAATGAAGTACCAGAGGTGACACATCTACTACAGGTTGAATTCAAATAACACATGTTGAGAGACAAACACCAAAAAAATTTAAATTAGGGTTGTAACTGTGCTGACACTCAAGTTGTGATCCTTAAAATTAAGTGAAAATAAAATTAATGAGGGCAGCAAGAGATGAGACAATGATCTGAGAATTATTGTTAGAAAATCAGCCCAGATTTTTAAACTTAATTTTAAATGTCCTGATTCATGTCGATTTAGATGTTATATGCTCCATATTCGTAAAAATATCAACTTTTACTTCCTACAGTGGCAGCAAGTCACTCCACTAATTCACAGTAGACATTTCAGTTACATCACAGCTGCGATGCACATGGCACCACGCACTATAATCTGCTTTCCTACACACTCTTCAGTGGCACCACAGTGGGACAAACACAGTCACTTTGCTTTAGCTTCACATGTTGATTCAGTGATAGAAAAAAGTACTTCACAGATTAGCTTAGTCTGCAGCACTTAAAGGTCAGGATTTATTGTAATGTAAATCACAAAGCAATTTTATCTTGACAGAGATTACATACTGTTATAATATTTCTCGCTGAATCTAGTGATGCATTTGCTTTTTCTTTGCAACTGCTGTGTAAAATTGGACTTTAGCCCAGAAAATAAAAAGGGATGGCAGCCTGTTTCATTTTTCAGCAACAACTTAATTTCTGTTCAAAACAAAAAAAACCCCTACAAACCAAAAAAAAACACCCCCAAAAACCAACCCAAAAAATCATGACCAAAACCCTTCTATTAATACAAGAAGACTTTGAAGGATGGGAAAGCAGTTTGTGTAGATGTTCAGCAGGACATTCTCAGAGTTATACTTAACTCCTGCTAGCTGAAACCAAATGATCTCATTACACAATGCTGAAGCAGCATCCTGTCATGTCTTTCAAAATGCATTAAAAAAACCCACACAACCCGACATTTATAGCCTAAGACCACAATGGTAGTGAGCCAGTGTTCTAAAATCTGCTTCACTCACAGGTGAGCTGCCTTGGGTTATATACAGTGCCAGGACTGCAAGGCACTCTCCCCTTCACAAGGGAGAATCAGCTCTTTTGTGTCATGTAAACAGACAGTAGAAGTTCTGTGTACTTGTGCATTACAGCCGTAGCCTTACCAAGCACCGTAACTTGCACTCATCTTCAGAGTGCCATCAGGCGTCACAGATGGGTTCTCCATGCCTTGTGAAGGCACTTGTCAGCAAAGACTTCAGGGTTGCCTCAGGTATTAAGCATATACATTCCTCCTGTTTACCCACCCAGGCCTCCATGTTCCCAGGAATGGGACTGTGATGATGTAAATCCATCTAAAAAGCACCTTGCAGGATGAGCAGAGCTGGTGGCAGTGGAAGACTGCATGGAAAAGGATGTGCTGCTGTTAAATGACTCCTTTAACAGAGCCCAGCCTTAGGTTAGCAACAAGAGAAGTTAAGTACTTCCTTCATTTGAAAGCCTTGCTGTTTTCCCAGTCTCTTTTTCAATGTTTAGTAGTTTGGAGAGAAACCAGGCATTTCAACAAGCTCATTTTTGTGTGGAAAACAGAAGGGAGGAAGATCGGAAAACGCATTACAGGGTGGAGAAGCTTGGAGACAAGGCACAGCTGCATTTTTATAGTCCTCACCACCACAACCCTGGATTGATGTGGTGACTTGATAAGATGCTGAATTATAAAACCATTCCCACAGATGTACTATTGCATTCATTTTGGGTCCGTGAATGCAACTGGACTTGCTGACCTCTGAGTGGGCTTTTAGATAGGATAAACAAGTTGCTGTGCCAGTGTACATATCAAGTCTGGAATTTGAAAAGTCATTAAGACAATAAACATGATGCTAAGTTTACAGATTCACTTTTTCAAGCAAAATCACACTTTAGTCTATATTAAGAAAGCTCTCTTTTCAGTCAAAAATGTGGAGCTGTATATAAACATACAGTTGTACAACTGCTGTGCCTATTTTGTATTTAGATTAGGCAAGTTAGTAGATCCTGGTAGATTTTATGGATTCCTTTCACTGAATTCCCACCGTTTACATTTGTTTGTCTTTTCTAAGTTAGGATTTTAAAATTCAAATATAGCAAAATATGCAAATCTATCATGCATAGATTTGCTGCTAGATCAAGCTCTGAGGAAGGATGCCAGTTTAGAATTCAAAAAGTTTGCTTCTAATGAGCAGAAAAAACAGGTGTTCATGAGGGAAAAAAAGAAAATTTCATGTAATTCTACAGTTTATTCAACTCTGTAGTTATTTCTAACTGCAATTAACATTATAACAATTTAAAAGAGGGATACTGGAGTCATATTACTATGTGTCTCAGAATATAAAACAAGCAAAGGAATCTGCCAGACACCAGGCACAGTTTACAAAAAAAAAAAAAAAAAAAGTAGGAATTAGTAGTAATTATATTCTTGTTTGTATTAGTTGATTTGGTTTTTCTTTTCTTTTACACTCTGGCCTTAGTAAGCAGTGCTGTTGACCTTGCTAGTTTGGATTTAGGGCGGACTGCTTATTTACAAAGAGATTTTTTAAGCTATGCAAACAAACAAACAAAAATAATGAAATTAATCTTTCACATGAATTTGAAACCGCTCTTTTGGCACCAATTCACTTCTGGACAAAAAGAATGCATTTTAATCAATTTCAGAACACACAAGTTTCTTTCAGTCCTTCCTTTATTTATTAATTTTAGTATCATTGCCCTTCCATGTAAATACTTCTTTCAAAGCCAAAGAGAAAAACAGACTCAGAAGCAGCCACTGGATTCTTGGGTTCTTTAAAGCACACAGCTTACAGGCTGCAATCAAATTGGATCAGCAGCACATTTAGGTTATTTTGATTTTCACATCTGCTAGAGAAAATGAAAAGTAATCATTCCATGATCACAAATGAAATCTGATACTAATACATACCCACTGCACATTTTTAGGTGGTCACTTAGCAACGACCAGGTCATTTAGCAATCAAAAACAACAAGAAATTAAATGCTATGCGTCTCTGCTAAATTACAAATTTGTAACTATTATTATCATTATATATCTCATTTATTCTAGCTCTTACTGATCACAGATCTTCATAGCAGCTTAAAAACAGTAATTTCTTACTAGATCACGTACATTTTCCTTTCTTTTTTTCAAGAATAAAATCTAAATTAACACATTTCTTTGTATAGAAGCCTATGTTCTAACACAGGTCACCTTGATGGACCATGAACTCACTCAGATGTCTGCAGAGGGTTCCCACATAAGGCCCCCAAAACCACCATGATACAAGAACTGGGAGCCTCCATACCCTGCCCAGGGCTCAGTGGGGCTGTAACAGGAGACGCAACAGCTCCACTGCCTTCCATAGAACTCAAGAAAAAGCAAGGCTATAGGTACCAGTTTAATACAGCTGCTTTTAATTAGCACAATGCAAGGTTTCAACAGACAAATATCTTGTAGGTGTAAGGACTCCATAATTTCAGATGTCAACATCCCTTTTGTCTCTGATGCCCCTATGACAAAAAAACCCCAACAAAACCAAATGGTACCCTAACAAAAAAATGCAGAAGAGGTTAAGTTTGCCCCTTATGTGTCATAATCCACCATAGAAAGTTAGGAGAGCACTGAGAGATCAGACTTTAAGATGACAGCAAGAAGAAGACAATGTCCTTTCTGCTGGCACATGCTGCAAAGCCCACAACACCCAGAACAAAACCTCCCCCACTGTGTTCCATCTTAACACCGCCTCTCCAGCTCTGCTCCAGTGCAGCTCTCTGAGGCAGGTCCCTGGATAGATCAAGCACATGGGGACTAGAGAACATAAACACATTTAATTTCCACTCCACTTGCAAAATACTAGCCATTCCCCATGATTCTAACATATATCATGTTTCATCTCACTGAAGTAGAGGAAAACATCTGGGAAATGCCTACCTTCCACCCTGTATTTGGAATTATTAGGTATGCTGGATTCACAAAGACGAGCACAGAAAGACCATCAAGCTCAGCTCTGCATGACACACTAATACCAATAGGGGAGAAGTGGGTGCAGACTTATCCTTCAACTTTATCACAACCACACAATTTTTTTTGTAGTTTGTTTTTAATCCTGTTTTTAAACTCACATGGATAATAAATATATTGTAAAATAAAAACACCTGGAAGTCTGCCACAGGTAATGTATCAAGATTCCAACACAGGTTGAGTGTAATAATTGCAACAGCAACTATGTGATTCAGGAAGTGAAAGTCACTTCCGAGGGATGTGCAGGTACTTATTTTCCAATGGTAGCATACAAATTTCAAAGTCCATGAGGTTAAAGGGCTAAGACCTTGGTGACTGAGATGGCCATCTCCTGTATTTCACTGTGGAATTCAAGCTGCAGATCCATTACTTATGGAATATTTCATATCAGTGCTCTGCAAAATGTATCAAAAAGGGCCATTGAACTGAATCAAATAGGTGCTTTGCTGGAAATACTTTTTTACATGGTCACACAGCACAGTTGTTTATCAGTCTTTAATGTAGGAGAAGAAAATTTTACTTCAGTAAATACTAATACTCAAGGCTCAAACTTTCACTCACTTGAGCATATTTAAATACAAAATCCTTGTTAAAAAACAAAAGAAATGTTACTGCACCCCATTCCCATCACAACTGGGAAAGAATTTAAAATAAGAAGTATGTGAAACAGCAAGGATAAATAAAGCTTTGCAGCCCTTCTGAGAAAAATAATAGTTACTTATAGCACTGGAAACAATATTAAATTAAATTCATTCTAGGCAGGCAGAAATAACTTACATTGCTTTTTACCTCACATCTAAGAAACATGATGCCTCAACATTTTAGAATTTGGGTGCCAAATTCGTCTTGACAAAAGGCAACAGAAAAATGAAAAGAAAATGCCCCTCCTCTTCTGCCTCTCACCCAGGCAGAGGCATAGGAGGAGACAAGGTGTAACATCACCAGGTTACCTGATTTCTTGATCAGTGACCACTGATCAAGAAATGGTGCACATAGAAATTTCCAGACCATTTTATTGCTCCTTTTTTAAAATCTGCTCCTCACTAGTCCACCTAAGCAGGGAAAGGGCTGTGATGGTGTTAGTGAAAAGCGGGGGGAGGATCACAGACAAGACAAGCTGTGAGGTCCCTGCAGGAACTAAAAAGGGATGTGGAATAGCACAGCGCAGAGGACAGATCATGAGTTAAGGGACAGGGGCAGCTACAGATCCTCTTCACTGGACCACTGCAGAGCTGAAGTATGGAGGCAGGACAGCGTGATGGGCAGCAAAGTCCGAACAAGGCTGAGTCTAGCACAGGGGAAATGCATGCATGAGAAGATACTGCAAGGAGCCTTTGTAAGAGCAGGGCACCGAGTAGCAAAGCCCAGAGCAAAGCAGGGTGATTTCTTGAGGCAGGAAAAAGTAGGACATGAGTGTACTATTTGGCTGTCAGAACAAAAAAAAGGACAGATTTTCCCCTCCATTCAGAAATAAAATGAAATCAAAATACCAGCGTATCTTTGAATAAGTACATACTTTCTTAGTAAATTCTGCACAGCACAAGCAACCAAATTTTTGTTTTCTGTCTATTTTTATATCTCTGCAAAGTGACACAACACAGACATGTAAGTCTTCAATACATGAAAAATAGTTCTTATCTGTGATGCATGAAGTTGCATCTTAGTTGGCAAATTTCGGTTAAATGGGTGGAAGAGGCCGAGAGATTTTTATGGTGTGTGTGTGCACACCGAGAGAGAGAAAAGATTCAGGTATAAAAATTCCACCTGACTTTTGATCCTGCTGGTTTTACTTAAAACTTCAGAGCCCACTTTTCAGTTGTTACAATGGGTCCCCCTAGTGGGCAAAACTATAACTGGCGAATTTTGTCCTTCATTTCTCTAAATATAGCTAAGTATCACATTTGATTACCAAGTGGAAGTTGCTGCTTTGAAGAAAGTGAACATGAAAAGGTATAGTTAACTTTCGTGTAACTTTTTAAAAACGTAAATCACAGCTGCATCGATATATATTCCTACTGAACTGTCTCATTAAGCAATCAAGTAACATCTTGAATATCTATGTTTTAAAACAATACTAATAAAAATAAATCTTTCTGGGAAGATCGCCCTGGGGAGGGCATAAACAATATGTCAGACAAAAAAAAAAAAAACCACAAAAAACAAAAAACAAACAAACAAACAAACAAACAAAACCAAAAAAAACACAACAACAAAACAACGGTGTGAGAAAGAAAAACGAGTCCTGCTAACACTTTTCCAAGTCATGAAATTCAGTGTTTCACACAGAAATGAACTAGATGCTGTTAGCACTGCAACTGCTTTTCTAAATGTGGCAGCCATTATAAGCTAGCATAAGTAATTCACTCACACAGCTCAAGACATCAGCACCTATTTTATTAACTGAAGAGTTAATAAGCCTACTTTATTAACTCATAAGGACAGTGGGATTATGGTTTGCTCTTTTAGGAGTACTAGCTTTTTAGGGGAACTAGCTAACTTCCAACAGGGGCTGAATAACTGAATCATTGCCTTTTTATATGTATTTTTAAGGGTTGCCCAGTATGATATACATTAACTAGCATTTTTTACTAATTTCACTTAACTGGGTTTTTTGGATGTGATTGTTTTATTTCTACATATAGCAATCAAAAATACCATACAGACATTTTACTACTTTCCTTTTCAGGTGCAGCTCATTACTCTAGTTTTAACCTGTATTGTATAGATCTGTCTTTCACTAACCAGGAGAGCACAAATTGGCTGGGTTTTGGGCTTTTTTAACATTACAACTGGGTTAAAATAGATCTATTTATTTTACAAGTTTTCACAAGTCCCTCTTCAATGGTAACTGTTCTCTAATCTATTACTTTCTTTTCCTATATTTTCACTTACAGTTGGGACAGTCTTTGTGCTGCAATCTCTCTGACTCCAGCAGAGGAGTGGGAAGAGCATTTGCCAACACCTGGGAGAGAAGGAAGAGGCTACAGAACTTGATGTAAATTACTGCAAGCTTTTGCTAACACAAATTGTTCAAATCCTTGTCATGCCAATGTAGTAGGTTTTACCTTCAGTCTAACTTCAAGGTCTTTCTTTTAAGAAAAAGATCCAAACCCATAACTAACCAAAAAAAAACCCAAAAAAACCCAACCCCAAACAAACCCAACCCCCACCCCCCTCAAACCCAAACAAAGAAACCCCAAACTAAACAACAAAATCAAGAAACTCAAAAAAAAGCAAACAAAGTAAGACCCTTTTAGAAGTTTATTTCATTAAATTACAATTAAAAAATGCATTCATACGTACAGTTTACAATTAAAAAAATCCAGATGTTATAACATCATTTCTGCTAAATATTCAAAATAATCTTACTTATAAAAGTAGCCCCTTCCTGTTAGGCACATTCTTTATCCCTTTAAGAGGAATATTTAAAAGGAATTATTCCTTTAAATGTATTTCTTCCTTTGAAATTCATTTAAGTACTCTTTTATAAGAGGTTTTCAAAATAGAAAAGGCTAAAAAGTGGAAAATACAACCTCCACCACCAATACACTCACATGTCATTTCAAAAAGACCTACATATGGAAATTTCCCACTTATGTATTCTGAGAGCTATCACTTCTGACTGCTGGTAATTGCCAATGTGTTCAGTTTGCTTAGCAACAGTTTTACAGTAGATGTACTATTTGTGCAACCATAAAAGACACTTGTACATTCTCTAGAGTACATGATGCTTCAACTCATTTTCTGCTAATATGTGTGATATCTTAGTAAGAGTGTCTCAATGGATTTGTCCAGATATTTCCCTTGATGTACCTCAGAGAACCACTAAAACCACTGACCCCTGTTTCCCTCTGCAGAATCTTATTTCTTTATTTACTTAAAAATGGGAACATTCTAAGCATCTCTACAGATTTGCATCTGTAGTAACCACAGAGAATCAGTTATACAGAAGTTTTCCCAGTGCCAGGTGATACCTTCTACAACCTACTGGCTTAATGTAAAGTGTTATGAATAAAAATCAGGCCCAGAAGACATGTCTCCCTTTTTAAGTCTTTATTTAGGATCAGCTCTGGGTGGGGGCCCAGGGGCTGCGCACGGCGCCGCTGTTCTTGACGGGTGACGCAGAGGAGGAGGAAAGCAGCTCTGTCTCACAGCAGAACTGAGACTTCTTTCCCCGCAGGATTCAAAAGAAAGCTTAATGTCGGCTCCCAGCTAGGCAGGGGTGTGACCAGTCCAGGTCTATCAGAGTTACGGTGAGGGACCAGAGAGCCTCTGCTGGCGTCCTGTGGTTCCTCTCTGCTCTGCCGGCTTGGGGCTGTCACTTGTAGCCCGGGGTGCTACCTTGGCTCGTTTTTTAGGGTTTTATTTCTTTTTCCACGGAGTTTTCCCAAATTTGCATGAATCCCCGGAGAATCTTGGGAAGAGCAGCTGTGTCCCCGACAACGCAAGGGGGAAGGGGGTACAATGGAGCTGGGTAGACAGATGAGCAACTGAATAACCTGAGCTGGGAGAGCTAGGTGAGCAATCAGGAATGATTAACATTTGTAAAGGCTTTTGGTAACAACACACAAACTTGATGCTAGAGG
>VZUI01091591.1:0-15023 GCA_013401135.1 Cettia cetti | reverse complement strand
AACAAAAAAAAAAAAAAAAAAAAAAAAAAAAAAAAAAATCAAACCAACCAACTGAAAAACCACCAAAACCCAAGAGCCCAACTTTTCTTAACAAAGGGTTAAAATGTTGAGAATTTATCTAGACTTATCTTCAGCACATTATTCTACATTTCCAGGTCTTTAATATCCTCCATCCAGCTCAAGTTGGTTCAGAGTCCT
This sequence comes from Cettia cetti, assembly GCA_013401135.1. Classification (NCBI taxonomy): domain Eukaryota; kingdom Metazoa; phylum Chordata; class Aves; order Passeriformes; family Sylviidae; genus Cettia; species Cettia cetti. The sequence goes on along the minus strand of VZUI01091591.1, from coordinate 14,825 downwards.
GCACTCCTACTGAGCACAGGAAACACAGTGTCACTGGCTCAGCCAGCCAGCACTTGGCCCCTGAAAGCACTGTCACAGGCTGGTACCCTGAAGCCAATTGGGTTAAGACATTCCCCTTCAAAAACAATCTGTCAGAAAAAAGTTCCTGTCAAAACCAAGTTGTTTGAAAAGCAGGATGGTCGTATTTGGGTAAAACCCCAAAAACTCTCACATTATTTAAAAGAAGGATCACATGTACTGGAAGGAGTAGCTGAATGATGTACAGTCCAGAATTGCACATCATGCTTTCCACTCCTCCCCTCCCCTACTTTAACTGGCTGGGTAAATCAGTGCATAGGACAGGATCTAATCTGGTATTTATGGAATAAAATCACCATCACATCACCAGTATTTTGAAGGATTAGTTTTTCAGAATGCTATTTATAGTGCAAGCCAAGATGCAACTTAGGAACAGATACATTTTCTTATGTTTCACAGCTTTTTCTTCAAACATTTTCAAGCAAACATTTTCCACCCTAATTTATTACTGTGGTCCTTGTTTCCACAGCACATTCTACAGCTACTGAGAGCTCTGCAAAGTACTAAAGTACTTGTTAGTGGCGAGTGACCTGCTACCAAAACTGTATGGTTAGCTCCTCTTTTTATGAACTGACACTTCCTCTCTTTTTAGCTGATATTAAAGAAAAATAATATATTAGCAAAAATTGGACAGATTTTTGAAAAGGTTTTTTTCTTGCTCTGTGGATTAGAAACAAGGACACAGAATAAGTAAATAATTCATTAAATGCTTTATCAGGAGAATTAATTATTTAATTTGAAAATATTCTTAGTAATATTAAAAAATACTTGCATTTGAACTTTAAAACATAGAAATATTTCTGTTACCTAGAGGGACTTTCAAACCATCATCATCAAAATAAAAAAGCTCTATTAAAACATAACTGGTTTCAGCTGTTGCAGACACACAGCACTGCATTAACCTCAAATTTGCAGTTTAAGGTTAAGGTTTAGAGATAAAAGGGAAGGGGAAGATGGCAGCAGTCCATCCTTGTTTATCTTGTTTAATTTTTGTCCTAGCCCAGACCAATGACTTTTTCTCTCCAAACTCCTGTTTCGAAAGGGGAACTCTCATGTTGCATAAGAACCCTCCATATCTGACTTTACCTTAAGTCATTTGGAGAAATACTGCTCTATCAGGATTTTTGCCACTGCCAGCAACAAACCCCCATGCAAAGACATTATTTTTGCCAAGCTGCAGTCTCTTGCAGAGAGAGGCTAATTCTCATATGCTCGGGTGTGAAACCAAACTGCTGTTACCTGATTTTCTACACCATTTCTCTAGCACTGAGTTAAGCTTGGCACTTCACACTAACCTTTCCTGATGGAACAGCTGAGGCTGTGCTGACTACCTTCTGTCTCAGAAAGATTAAGGTCTCAGCTTCAGCTGTGATCTGTTGAAACATGTTTTTCCATGTCTTTCACTAACTTGGATTTCCATGGACTCCAAGAGTAGGTCCCTCAGTAACAAGTTGTTAAGCACTGCAGAGCTATAGAGGAAAACCAAAGAAAATCATTACCCTCATTAAAGCAGCTGCAGGAGGGGGAAAATATAACCACTCCAAAATCAAAACCCATACACACTCCATTACTCATCTTTCTCCATTGATGCCATAATTTCATTTGCTTCCTACTAAACAGAGTGACCACCACGGGACAAGTGACCTGCCTTTTTGATACTATCAGAGATGAAAGAAGTTTTGGCAAAAATCTTTTAGATCAGACTTTCTTTTCTTAAAGAATAAACCTAAAGAACTCCAGTGTCTGCCCTACTGTTTTTTCATGCCACATTAATTATTGCTTGCATATGCAGTAATAGTAACTCAGGTAACTCTCTGGGAAGAGGACAGCAAATAAGAGCATCACAGAAAGCTACTGCAGAAACTGTAGATTTGAGTATCTCACCAGCTTGCAGTAGAGAAACATAGTTTTGACATTACCTTGCTTTTGTAGATACTTTTAGAAAGGGCACAGCAGTGCAGTGGCCTTCAAACCCTGGGTTCAATGGCACCTTTTTTTCAGAGCAGCACAGAGTGTTGCAAGGCAGTTGAGCTAAACACTCTCCCCTGAGCTGTGTGGGTAAGCTTCTCAGCATTAAGGGAATGGGAAAAGGGGAAAAAAACCTGCATGCAACTTTTCAATATATGCTACTGAGGTTTTCAGTAACACACAGAGCTTGGGTGGTGCTCTGGGCTTTTCACATACGGCCCGTGATGTCACGCTGCGGCTGTGACATCAGAGCAGCTCTGACACAGGAGCTCTGCCCACGCAGCTTGACTCAATATTTAGTTCTGCAGTTTTCCTACTCCTTCAGAAAAAGATAACTGGGACATCGTGGTGCCAAGTGTCATTCCACTTCCAAGCTCAAGCATATGTACCAAACACCTCCTTTTTAGCAATAACTTGCCGACTAACTTGTCAGTGTCTCTGCTGTGCTGTTGCTGCATGCAGGCAGGTTTTCAACGAACTGGAAACACACCTACCAAGGCTGGGTAATAATTCTTGTGATAATTAAACACAGTTCTTTCCTTTTTTCATTTTGAACAGCAATGTGAAGAGAAAATCACTAGAAACCAGCATGACACAGAAGTCTAAGACCTCTGCCAGTATGGATATTTAGGTTGAACTATTTGAGCCTAGATTTTACCTGGTACTTAAGCCCAACTCCTCCTAACGTTCAGCTGGAAGCATGCAGAATCAACCCCATCCATTTGAGTCAGAACCTTTCCACAGGCCCACAAAAATACAAGTGAAAAATCATCACCCAAATTTTGCTAGTTCACATAATCCTTTTCTCAAGGAAAAATGTGCTTGTCTGCAACTGACGGGAGAGCCCAAGGCAGCACAGGATTAAACAGTGGACTGAGTCTCCAATCAGTGCTGCCTAATGAAAAATCTTGAGGGTATAGCAATATGTGCAGCATTTATCTGTGGGAGTGTAGTTCACTCCTGAACTAGGTATGAGCACCCAGCTCAGGTAAGCAGCAGTGACCCAGTTACCTGCAGATTCCCTGTGCTGTACTCGCTGCACCCTCAGCTACAGGAATCACATGGTAACATCAAACCAAGCAGTGAAGCTTGAATCCAGGTCTGCAGCAGGCCAGCAGCATCCACTTACACTCAGCAGACACACTCTGAAGCACAGAAGACTGGCAGCAAGTAAATATCTCCCTCAGCTGAGGTCTTGCCTATCCTGCAGAATGCAGTTGCCTATAGCACAGAATGCAACTGGAGCAAGGGTGGGCCAACCCACAGCAAACCTAATCCAAGAAATTAACAAATTCACCCAGTGAGTCCAGGGCAAGATGAGGACAGGCTTCAGCCCAGGCCAGCAACACAAGCACAAATGCAGGAAGCCCAGCAGGTTGCACATCCTGTTCCACTGCATCACCAGGGCTATTCTTAGCTGCAGGAGCTGGTGCAGGAGGGAAACGCTGGGAAGCCGACCAATGCTGTAACTAGAAACAGAGCTTGGGTGATGGGGGCTGGGGTTTGCCATTTGGTCTCAGCAGTACTTAAGGTTTGTGTTGATTGCCACAAACAAACAAACAAAAACAAACAAGTGCTATACCAAACCACCAATATATATAAATGCTAGGCAAAGTTTCAGTGGCAAGGCTTTCATGCCAGGTTTGGGATGCTAGCACAGACCAGCCTGAGAAGGTGCCTGCTGAAAGTGCTTGTCTGCCTTAAGTCAGACACTCCCATCCCACCCTTCTCCTGTGGCATTAGCTCCTCCAGTGGAAAAGCAGCAGGGAATTGTTCTGGGAGTTGGATCTGGTCCTTGTGGTCAGGCAACTATCTGGGGTAGGAGGGCTAGGAATGACATGGGGGAAGGTACACGTAGCAAAAGTAAGCTATAGACCTGAAATTTCCCTTCCTGCTAATTTAAATTCCCACACTGTCATGTCTCAAAAAGGATGTTCATAGTAAGCTCAAATCACATCTTTTCATGAAGAGGTAGAAGCAGCTTTGAAAAATGGCAGAACTCAAGCTCACGTGCTATGCTTACAGCACAACCAAACATACCCTCCTGCACATATAACTGATAATGTGGAATCACTTTTCCCTCTTGAAGCAGAAAAAGGAGCTGCTGAAGGGCTCCAAAATGAACTCATCACTGCAAGCTTATTAACAGCTCAAGGCAGGCAGCGGTCACCATCCTGCCCTCCTTAGTACTAGTACTGGCAGCTGCAGTCAGTCCTTTTCTCCCAAAAAACTGTGCAAACTGCAGTGTTTCTGAATTGAAACAAAGCTGAAAAGCACCAAAGCATCTTCTGCTCTAAAGCAGCTTTCTTCCAAAGACATTGACAAAACAATACAGAGTCCTATTAGGAAGCCTACCTTTTTGACCCTATGTCAGGTATTTAACCACAGCCAATTAACAGGTCAAGAAGATTTTTTTATTCTTTTCAAAAACTGCTTTCCTTTGAAATAAAAAAAATGCCTTTTGCATAATTAACTCTTCACAATACTAGAACTGAGCAACTATTCTTTTAATTGCACCTGGAACCCAGACATTTGGAGGCCAGGACTTTAAAACCCATTTACTAGCCTCCACCTCCTCTATTTGTGCTTTTTTCATCTCTTTTTGACGTTCTGGGAGATGGTGAATGTACTTTTCTACTAGGTAGCTTCCTTCCTGGGAGCTGATCTGAGAAAGAAATCCCAACTAAATGTATTTGACAGTCGAGAGCTCCATTTATTTTCTCAGCACTTTAATACTTGAAAACAAAAGCAAAAACCAAAAACAAAACAACAACAACAAAAAAAAAAAAAAGAAAAAAAGGAAAATATTCTTTATTTTAAAAGGAGGCAAAAAGAAATATCATCAATGAACAAGCTATGCCAATTATATTTTAACATTGTTCAGAAACAGGATCCAGGACATGAAAAAAAAGAAGCCAAATTAATCCCATGTGCTTTTTGGAGACATACAGATGAAAGATATTTTTCAGCTTTGTGGTTTTGCTTTTCAACTAGTTAGACAACACGGTGAGTGCAAAAAATATAAATGTGAGCCTGTTAAAATGTGGTACTGTACTTCACACACAGCTAACCACACAAAGCAAAGGTCACAAGAAATAATCAGACCTTCTGCTATCAGCAAAGCTACATTTGATTTGGAAAATCGTCAACTCTGGCTTTAGCTCAGGCAAATGGAGCATCCACCTTTTTCTGTCTAGCAAAGAAAAGCCAAAGATACTGTGGACCTGAACCACTTAAATGCATACCTAAAAAGGGTGTAACTGATGCTATGCTATGGAACTAAAATAGTCAGAGCATATTTATATGCTTTTAAATATAGTTAGCAGTATTTCCCATTCCCTCCATGTGGAACTTGGAACATCTAGTTACAAAATTCACCCCCTCCATCCCCCCTGGTCTCTCCATAGCTGAAGAGATTAGAAAGTGCAGTCAAAGCAGGGGGCAGGGGAAGGGAAATAGAATCTTTATTCCTCCTCCCCAAACTTCATCAGGCAGTGTTTAATAAATTCAGATGGCCTGATTTCAGAAGCTAACAGCAACGTCAGTTTAGCTAAACTTGTTAACAAATCTTAGGACACTCAGTGGGCTTTTTTCCCTTTCTTTTTAGAGAATGGGGGAAAGGAATAAATCCTGGAATTACACCAAACTGACAGTATTTCTGCAGCAAATTTAGAGATACCATAGCAGTCCTGATTTTAATACATCCATAAAATCTAGGTACTTTTTTCTTTAAAAGCCAGGCTAACACTGGCAGAAGCTTTGGACTCGCTCCCACAAGTAATTCCTGGCGTGCAAGAGAGTACTCATCAGCCTGATGAAACTATTTAAGAATACAGAAATTTTCAGGACTGAGCCCTTGCCGTGACTTTTGGGGAGCTACAAGTTGGGGCTAGTTATTTTACATAACTCTGTGTATGTCCACACCGCACCACTGCGATGTGGCAACTTCAGATATTACCAAAGCCCACACTGGGTGTTGAAAGCAATTGAGCTACAATTACTAGGGGTTCCACAGAAACAATTTACTCTGCTAAAAAGGAAGACTGATGGTACTGTGGCTAGCTCACTGAGTGTCTGAATTAGTTCTGCACTGCACCTTAGGTGCAGATATAATCTAGGAAGTGATTCTAAAATAGCATGTTCCTGGATGAGACATGTAGCAAGGGTAAAATATTTCATCCAGTGGTATTTGGTACATCTCTGACACATTTAATCAGAAGCCTAAACAATCTAGACACTGAAGTACAAACTTAATTTTCTTTAAAATCAGTGTTCCATAATTGTTTTTATTTTAAAAATTCAGGAATGTGATACACAATACAATTAGCTCCCCACCATTGCAGTGTTCACTTACATGAGATTCACTAGTTTCATGCTTTGTGGAAAAAAAATAAAATAAAATAGAGAGACTGTGCAGTGCTTTTGAATGCTCTCAGTATTCTTAAACTGTGATCTTCAGAACAAATCAAGTCTGTATAGCTCCAGACAGATCAAATTAAAAAAAAAAAAAAATCTATTTCACAAGCTAGCGGGCTACAGTCGGGTCTCCTACAGTCGGAACAGAGAAATTGTGTTCCTGCTGCTGCACAGCCACCACCTTGACATCACTCCATGCTTTCAGGGAGTTTACCATCCAGGGCTAAGGAGACTATAGAGGGCCCGGGTACAAGCAGCTGGTGCTGCACCTGCAACAGGGCACATGACAGAGAGGCCACACAATTCTCCCTCCTGTCCCCATCATCATCACCATCACCTCTGCATCCTGTCCTGATGCTCAAAATAGTGAGGGGGAGAGCTTTTTGTCATTTTAGCTGGCCATTGCCTGCAATGGACACAGAAATAGAAAAATATGACTTCTGAAAAAAAAATAATTAAATAGTTTAGAATGGAATTAGTGACTACAACTCCCTCTATTCAGATGCATTTACTGAGACTATTAATCAATGATGGTAAGTGTTATGACTTACTAGTTGCCCTCTTTTTATAAGAGCAACAGGAGAGAAGGCAATCAGACTTCTCAGTGCTAACATGGTTTGATTTGTTGGTATTTTTTAAAATAAACTAAATAACAGTAGTTTTATGGTGCGTTAGTGATATACGGCAGAACCTCAACTATTCGTACTAATGACTGAGATGAACTTTAAACTAGTGGTGATAACAGTTAGTGAAAGTTTACCATAGAAGCAAGGATACACATTTAAAAAAAACAGTACTTTGTTCATTTCAAAATTTACTTGGTTAATACTCTGTAGTATAGTAGCAGTGGTAGCATACTCAGCAAACGTAGTCTCATACAAGATCTCATTTAACAGTCAACTCTAGATCATATACAGGTAACAGAAAAAAAGAGTTAAGATAATTCAGGAAAAACAAAAACATATATAAATACTATATTAACACATTTAAGTTAGTTTATGAGACCATACAACAAGCATAAACACAGAAAAAGGTGAGCAATGCCGGTGGCTGCAAAGCACCAACATCCCAAGCCAGCACAAAGCCGAGCCCACGCATCCACAGCCCACAGCTTCCTGCGGATGCATCTGAGCAGGCAGGGGGCAAAACCCCTGGCAGTGCTGCGCTGCAGCCCGGAATGCAGCCTGTGAGGGGGCTCCCTGCAAGCGGAGCCAGCACCTCCACCTTCCCCGAGCTTTGGCACGCGGCGCGTGGCCAGCGCCGGGCTTGGCTCCGCAGGCTGCACGGTTAATGCACAACACTGGGAATCCACGCATGGATAATCGAGAGTTGACTGCAACGCTGTGCTGAGAGCTTGGGTAAGACCACTGACGTGACTTGGGCCAATGCAGGTCCAACGAGCAGCAGGACTACCTTTTGTACTATTTAGGAGCAATTATGATGCAAGACACAAATTAGAAATGCAAACTAGGGAGGTGTTCTGTATCTGGAGGCACAGCTACATTCTCTTCACTAACAAAACATTCTTTAAAAAAAAAAAAAAATCTATATTTAAATACTGTTAAAAGCCAGAAAACCACAGCATCAAAGAACTTCATAAGGCCAAAACTATCCTCAGTTCCCTCTGGTTGTGCCTATGTATATTGCAATACATTTGTAGAAGTAGTAAATGCCAGGCAATCTAATATCTTATCCTCTTTCCAGTGCCTTCCAGTAACAGATCTCAAAGCTCTTCACACAATAGTTAAGCCTCACAACACCCCTGTGAGGTAGGTATTATCCCCATTTGAAGACAGGGAAACTGAGGCAAAGTGTTTATCATGTCCAGAGTCATAGAGCAAAGAATGGAAGATCTGAGTTGTTTTCCAGTTTTGCACACAGGAGCAATCCATTAATCACAAGACATTGGTTCCCATACATAATGTGAGAGTGGATCAAAAGGGCCAGGGTTTTAGATTAGATTTCTTGTATGTTTTATCTTTCAACTCTCATCTCATCTCTGCCAAATTCACAGAGTCCACAGAGCAGTTTCCTTTCCTAAGGTGTAAGTTGGCAGCACACCGTAACAACTTCTTTAGAGCCAGTTTCCAACTAACTGAGTCAAGACTTTCAACCATAGATTCAGATACTACGTGAAATCATGTGATACGTAAACATCTCAAAGTGTGAAACACAGTGAACGAAATCTTACTCCTTGCACCACTTCCTCAAAAGTCAGTGGAGGGCTCCTGAGGACACAGTCGGGGACCAGGACTGAAGTCACTGCAAGTGTTTACAGACACACTCAGCCAGAAGCAAAATGCACCATGACATTACTTGTTGGGGAGCTGCTGTCTGTGCTTAGAAGCAGGAGTTACACTGTCAGTGCTTGGCAGACCTTCCCTAACAGAGCACTTATAGACAGAACTAATTTTTTTGTCTTAATAAACTCAGCATCAGCTAAATATTTACTGTTGAGCCAAGGGTTCTTTAAACCTCGAAGACTTTCATGACTAGACACAACTTGGAAGTAACAGAAACAGCAGAAAATCCATAAAATGTAAGTCTGTGTTACTTTATCGACCACCCTCATGTCTTGATCACAGAGCAGTATACAGCAGCGTGAACTCCCATTCTGAAGAAAAAAACCCTTTTCACATCTGTTGTTTTCAATGACCTTGCTACCTTACCAGAAGTAGAGGGGAAAAATTCTGACCATCACGTGTTATCTTTAAAATTATGCTCTGCGATAAATTTATTAGAAAAGTCTTACAATTTTTATTATTATTACATAGCTTCAAGAAAAATATGTGGAACTGCAAAGTGGTTTCCAGTTTTTAGTAGTTATATCTTTAAAAATGTTCTATGAACTTTGGTTTTCTTAGGGCTTCTAAATAAACAATATATTAAGATATCTACAAATCAAATATTAAAGGAAAAAGTAGGGTCAAGAAATCTGTAACACAAATTGAGTTCCTACATGCTATCTCTCAAACACCTTTTCACTGGAAAAAAGTATCTTAATTTGAAGCACAGCAAAAAGTGTCTGCTGAAATGTTGAAACTGGTTTTCTGAAGTGTTACAGCATGGGTGCACTTTCTGTCTGTCTCAGTCAAACAAAGTCAACACAAACACATTGTATCATGACAGTGACATTATATTCTTTAAAACAAGCATTCTATATTTAGCAATATGACAAGAACAAGGACTTCAGCAATTACACTATTTGGCAAAATTGCATCTCAAACGTCCGTCTCTTCCTCTTGCAACACAGCTGTTGACAAAGTCTCCACAACTCAGGTAGCACCCTTCAGGGAGTTACAAAGACGACTCAAACTGCTCGTTTTGATCGGTGTTTGCCTCCAGCTTCACTGAAGGGATGCTCTCTGACTTAGTCCTCCTCGTTTTCGGAAATTCAATGACAACTTCTGAACAAGAAATACTAAGCGACGAGGATTTTTCTGTCTTCTTTGCGGTACAATCTTCTCTTGTTCCGCAACACTGCTTCAAAGCACACTGAGTCCTGCAAGGCAGCTCGCATTTCCCTCTCCCTGACTCCGAGCCAACGCTGGCAAACTCGGGCTGAATGGTGGTTGCGTGAATCCCTTCGTCGTGAAAGATCTCTTTGATGCGCTTGGCCACCATCATGTACGTGGAAGGGTCGGGACACTTGATGTGAGCAGTGCCAATGATCCTACTGCCTGCTAGCTGCCAAATGTGTAATTCATGGATGGCTTCCACTCCTTCCAGGGTACGTAACTTTGAGTTCAAAGAATGGACGTCTATCTGTTTGGGAACAGTCTGTAGAAGGATGAGGGCTGACTCCCTAAGTAACGGGTAAGTTGTGTAAAGGAGTATACAGACCATAATCAAACAGAGGACAGGATCTAAATACAGCAACCAGCAAGGACCAGCCACCGTAACGCTCTCTTGCTCGGACTTGTTAGCTCTGCCAAGCGCTTGGGATAAAGTAGCGTTTTCCATGCAATGATTATTGACACATGGATTAAAGCAAGGCCCATCTTCAGGGCACGGATTCCACAAGCCATAAAAGAGCAAGGCGTTCACTACCACAATTACTGAACCTAAGGCATCTCCAAAAACGTGCAGAAAAACTCCACGCATGTTAAGTTGTGCACTAGAGTCTTCTTCAACTTCCTCTTCATCCAGAGGATAATGGCCGGCATTCCCATTCACTTGTACGTCACTCATGTCATCTTTTGTATCACCTGAGAAGAAAACAATAAAACAATTAGGCATGAGCTACAGTACAACATGTTACTGTAATTCCTTGTAAAATTATATCCAACAGTAAGCATGGCACACTGAGTATGAAACCAAAAAGCAACTCAACCCACACACTTAGCAACATCTTCTCTGGGTGAGGAAAATGCACTTTTCCCAATAAGTGATCTAAATAATCCAGAAGGCAACTGTTTCTACATGAAGATTAAAGATGTAGAGTGGCAAAGAATGATGACCATGTTTTAACTTAACTCTGCTGAAAAACTACTTTCACCTTTTCCAGCTGTTTTCCCCATTTGCCTATTCACTGCTTGTTTCTTTAACAAAATGCAGAACTACAGAGGATATGTAAAAAAGCTGGTTTAAGTAGCTCAGTTAGTTGCATTTGTTCCTTCTTTTGAAACACCAATAGACTGATCACATTGTTAAAATCTCTCTTTAACCACAGGACTGCATTGCTATTTCATATTAAAATTTGAAGCTAGAAGCTCAAAAGCTGTATGAATACAGCTGTCTAGTAGCTTCTTTTCAGGTTTACCAATGCCATTTCAAGAGGCTTCTGAATTCAAGGAAAAGGAACTTCTTCCAAGATGGTGCATGGAGTTAGCAGGACAGTGAAATTTTAGGTCTAAAATGCAGAATTTACCAGCAGAATTGACTACAGGGCAGTGTAAGTTATCATTGAAACTCTCTGAGGGTATGAACTACTGTTATTTATATTTCAGAATAAATAAATAGTAAAATTACATTTTTATGCAAGTGACATATAGCTGTTAAGTGACATAAAGCTTCTGATGTCCAAAGTCGTATGTCATGGACTGTGCATAAATTAACATTTTAGTGCCCTCCTTTGCCACAACTGTCTGCAATATTTACCACTCCAACACAGCTAACCAGCTACATGGGAATAAAAACACACATTGTTACAAAGAAGAATCTTTTCTGAAAGAAAATCATCTTCCAATGTTCAAACTGGGGAGAACTGTACGTGGTTAACCTCCTGCTTTTCTTCAGAAGTGCTCCTTTGGATACTTTCAGTGCTAAAGAAACGGAACAGGCACTGGCCCCTGGTCCAACAAAATGAAACAAGGAGCTCTTACTGCTTCTGAGGTTATTGAGTTCAGACCTTTGTAAACATTAACACGTTAACAAGACGTGCAGCTTCTGCTGTTCTGCCCTCATGGCTGCAATTCTGCAATTGCAGAGTGTGCACAAGTCCTCTCCTCTCTGAAAAAGGAGTGGGCTCCTACCAAAGCTGAGTTCCAAGCCCCAGCTCATTACCTCATCCAGTACACTTCTGCCCTGAAGCTCCAGCTACATTTTCCACACTACCTCTAGGAGTTATGGAACATGGGGCCTGTAACTTTCCAGAGAAGTGCATACATTAGAGGGAAATATGTCAGGTTACAGAGTTCGGACCTCAAGGTTCATGATGACAGCAAGGAAAAAGGAACGCTCGCTCTACTTTGTACCAAATACTTGGAATAATGGAGATCTGAAAAGTCATATAGCTATCTGTAAGAGTGAGTAACAAGAAACATAATTTCCAGAAAGCTCTTGAACTTTTTTTCAATGCCAAATGGTTAAAACATGACCGTTTGAAATATGTTCATTGAAGTGTACCAATAAACTGATTATTTTACATAAAGTGCATGCACAGAAATGCCTGTGCAGGACTAGCTCCTAAGGCTATGCCTACTTTTCACTTCTACATTAGGAAATCAGGACTACCTTACTCTGTGATTTCTAAGAAGGCACAGGACCAGCTTTGTCTCCAGCTCTACATCTTACATCGTCTCCCAAGCCTCCAATCACCTTTACCTGTAACTTTTCCATAGGCAAACTATGAATAGCTCCATCCATTACATAATCATGACAGGGCACTGAAGGAAATACAAACTTATTTCAAAGTTTCACTCTGACCAAAATTATGCCCTATTACCACCTAAATACCCATAACAAATTATTTCTTGTTGCCAGAAGCACATCCATGAGACATTCCAGACAAGTTAGCTCACAACAAAATGTATATTGCATGGATCCATGCTATAACCTTTTGGTCTAACTAGTCCAAAACTTGGCTAAAAGCCCAACTTTTCACCATTAAAGAATAATTCACAACCCAAGATATGTATGAGATCAAGGGTTAAGGGAATTTTACACTAATAATTAGGATACCTTTGTTGGAACAAAACCAACATTAAGAGCTTATTACATGGTCAAGAAAATGGTATAGTGTGTTCAGAGAAACTTTCCTATCCTCTTGAAAAACCTATCTTTCCAAAACCAACATGGAGTACGAGAAGCAGAAACTAAGTTTCTCAAACTTAGATTGGAACCTCTGACCACCGAAAACCTGAAACTGTAGAGAAGTTCACTCCGATCAATTAAAGCTCCCTTTAAGCTACAACAATGATCTGATGATGTCACCCCGAAACTGAAGGAGAGAAATTGGTTCCAAAGCCTGAAGTCCATTCCTTCTGATGACAAGGATGTCCTAGGAACAGAGAAAGGGCACACACCTTGCACTCCGCTAGCACGCAATACTTGGCTTTGGCCAAGCAGCTTCAAAATGAACTATTCCAGCTTCTGGATCCATTAAAAAATAACCCAAAAATTCCTACCCATGAAATGTTTAACCATAATTGGGAAGGGAAGATTTTAACGTATGTCTGTGTGCAGGTGAGTGGGAAAGCATATGCTTTAGAAAGCTAAAGAAAAATTATTCCAAGACACCACACATATGCCCTGACACCAACACGGTATCACACTCCAGCTTCCACAATTCTGACTGGCAATTTCCAAGACTTCTTCCAATTAATACCGATGCTATGAAGAAGCACAACGTTATTGCAGTGGAATGGACTTCAGTATGCTTGGTTTAGATGGAGAGTAGCTTCCCAGGTAGCTGATAACTGACCCAATGGATCAATCCAGCTGCCGGGACTGAGGCAATGAGCTGTGCTCCATTTGATGTGTAGCCAGTTTGGATGGCATTAGGAGAGCGTCTTGTGATAGCTCATGTCGCTAGACAAGAAACGCTTGTCATGTGCCTTCCCTTGCAGAACCAACTTTTTTCCCAGGGCAAACTGCTTTATCCTAAGACTCTTTTACACTCTGACTTGTCTGCAAGACAAACGTGCAGCTTGGAGCACCCGAAGGAAAGGCGTGAGGAAGAGGTGCGACAGCCATGTGCCCCAAGAGCTGCTAGGAAAGTTTCTCGCCTCTTTCCCAGGAGTGGGGACAGATGGTCCTCACGGAGCCCTGACAGAGCCCGCACCAGGTGGGTGGGACCAGCACGGCCACCGTCCTACTCGGGGGAAAGATCCCTCCCGCTTTCCTACGCGTGGATGGGGCAGCGGCGCTTCGCCGCGGGGCTTACCCAGCTTCTCCTGGCTGACTCCGTTGGAGCTGCTGCAGTTCTCCACCAAGGTGCTGGTCTCCTCGCGGTGCAGCGCAGCCTCCCCGTCCCCGGGCGGCTGCTCGGGCTTGGGGCCGCCGCGGGGGTGCTGCTGCCGGCCGCCGTGCGAGTGCCCGTGGCCGTGGGCGTGCCCGTGGCCCCCGACGCCGTGGTGGTTGAAGAGGCAGAGCCCCAGCAGGTTGATGATGAGTCCCGCCACCCCCACGGCGATGACCACCAGCGGCTGCTGGATCTCGTGGGGCTCCGTGAAGCGCTCGATGGCCTCCAGCAGGATGGTGAAGCAGAGGGCGGTGAGGAACACGGCGTTGACGAGGGCGCCCATCACCTCGGCCCGCACCCACCCGAACGTGTTCTTCTTGGTGGCGCGGGTGCGCTGGGCGAAGCGCACGGCCACCAGCGCCACGACCAGGGCCATCACGTCGGAGAGCATGTGGAAGGAGTCGGAGAGCATGGCCAGCGACGACGTGACGCGGCTCACCGCCACCTCCACCACGAAGAACAGGAAGGTGAGCGCCAGCATGCACAGCAGCCGCGCCCGCCGGTTCTGCCAGCACCGCGGCCCGCCCGGACCCTGCGCCGCCATCCCCCCGCACATCGCGGCTGCCCCGGCGGGGGCGCGAGGAGCGCGGCGGGCGGTCGGAGCCCCGAGCGCTAGGGCGGCCGCTCCGCTCCGCTCCCCCCGCGCCGCCGCCGCTCCCTCCGCAGGCGCCGGGCGAGC
>VZUI01091590.1:0-15174 GCA_013401135.1 Cettia cetti | reverse complement strand
AATCCAGGGTTTGGGACAGCACTGGAGGCCTTTTCCCCACTGGATTCCCAGAGGACAAGAGCTACCAGACCTTCTCTACAGGATCACTGCTTTGACAAGACCATTTCATCTGGACTGCTACTACCACCCTAACAGGGTGTCAGGTTGTATTCTGACTCTATCAGTGGTATTTTGTACTACTGAATTTATTTTACTTTATTTTACTTCTTTTCTTTTTTCCCTTATTAAATTGTACTTCTGACTTGGAGTCTCTCACTGGGTTTGCTTTCAAACCAGCACACTGAGGGAGATGGTTATGTAATACCAGTGTCAATGCTTAAGCAGTTTCATCCCATCCTTACCTTTGCAAGTAACCTGTAACTCTCTGTCTCTTCTATTTGCTAAGGAAAATGGTAGGATTAATTTCTCCTTATATTAGCCATTAGCATCTATTCTAAGCAGATCATGCAGTGCTCTCTCCAGTCAGAGGAGAGAGAGGGGTTTCTTCAGAAAACAGGAATAAGCCACTCTTCACATATGCCTTCCAGTTACCAGGGATCCCAATGACTGTCTTTAGCAGGGTAATTAATTGTAAATGCCTTGGGTTCCAGTGATTCTTACCACAAAACCCCCATCATCTTAATAAAATGTGTAAAAACGTGCAGGACCACAGTTTATGATAAAACTTGTTTTTTGGCTTTTCAGTCATTTCTTCAATCATTCCAGTTCTGACAGTAATAGTATTATGTTCTTTTATAATTTGCTACTTCACAAATTTTTTCTTAGCTGTAAATTTTGCAGGCAAAGTTCATCAGTTGACCTCTCGCATCTCTTCTCCTCCTCTTCCCTCCTGCCCTTGTCAAATAACATTGGGCCATTGATTAACTCCTGGGGTACCCAGAAAGAAATACCCTGAATATTTTCCTTTCAAAACCTGGATTTTTAACTTTCTGTGCTCTGTGTTTAATACCTGGTATGTCCCTCTTCTATACTCACCAAATAAATTAGTTTTGATAAAATATTATGTGATACTCATTCAAATGGTACATAGAAATCTAGTCCCACCAGCTAACTTTATGAGTCACACCAATAATTTCTTTTTAAATAAGAAAAAAATGGAGATGATGTTTGTTTGACCAAGCCTCTTTTACAAGAAGTGACAGTAAATGAGGTGAATATTATCAATAAAAATGGAAAAGGAAACAATAGCTTAGTTCATTACTTCTGGCATAATTTTAGTAGGGATTTATATCTAACTACCTAATCTCTGGCTCTGTGAAATATTATATTGTTATATAGATTATTATTATATTATACAGAAAATCCCCCAGAATGTGGGAATTTCCCTGTTTCTAAAAATGGGTTCAAATAAACTCAGTTATGAAGGTAATTAACTAATTATTTGAAAACATCATGAAGGCAAGTTACTTGAGTCTGTGTTTTGGAAAATATTTACTTTGAAGAGCCTATGCTTTGTTTTATTGCTATTACAATCCTATGTGGTTATTATTCTGCACTTACTACTTTGGATCATGGATATTTTTTCACTATGTATAGTATCATCTGTAATTAATTTATAATTCTAATTCCCATCCATTCATTTTTCTCAAGATGGCTTTTTATAATAACTTACTATTTTCTTTAACCATATTATCATTGATTCATTTGTTTCTTCTATCAGTCACTGACAGATTTTAATTTGAAAATCATTTTAACTGCCCTCTGTGCTCTCATTTTCAGCTTCATCTATGTTTTGAAGTATTTTTACATTAAGGAGAATTTGCTTTGGTCACTTGTGGGAAAGCATAACTTACTCAGACAGACCCACAAAAAAAGGAGGAAAAAACTTTACATTTTTAATTACTTGTAATAGAATATTGTTTAGACAGTATCAATTAGACAAATTAATTTATTATCAGAAGAAATTTGCACTAAATTTCTAACTTCAGTTGAAACTAACTTCAAATTATAACTAGCATTTTCCATTAAAACCCTCATAATGTAGTAGATATGATATTCTTTAATGGAAAATTTATTTTTGTACAAATTTCTCATAGAAAAGTTTGATCAAGTAACACTGTTTACACCTCACTTTACCCTGTGATTTTTCAGTGTTACTTTCATGAGACAGGCCCACACCAGACTTTTTGGAGAGTCTCAGAACTTGACATCAGGGGTCTCTTTTGCAGATTCACCAGCAGTAGGCTGGCATCATGGACACGTGTCCTGTGTGTGGTCAGGACATCAGACTGGGCTCTTATCTTTTTTCAAAGTTATAATAATTAGCCTTTTCAGCATCTAGCATCTCCCAGAATTTCCTTCCTTCTGTGCTCTAAGTACCAGTTGTTGCTAAATGAACTTCATTATGCATGGAAATAAAGATTGGCTGTGCTTTTTGAAAAAGTCCTAAATTGTCAAAGACTGCACATGAAGCCTGAGAGCAGGAGTTGCTCTGGTGAGGCTCCATCTGGGAAGACAATCCATGCTGCAAATTTTCAGCTGGAAAGACAGAATTGCTCTCAACTAAGACAATAAATTAGATGTTGATTCACATGCAGGGTTAATGGTAATATCTGTGGTGTCACAAGCATGCAGTAATTACAGCTGTGAAGATGAACTCTGTTGTAGCTGGTATAACAGCTAATTATTTAGTGCTGCTGGAAATTGCTTCCAAATCACTGGAGCAGGGGTCTCAAACAAGGAACTCTGAAACCACCTTCTGTCTTTCTGCTTAATACTTGTTAATCTCTGTGCCAACAGGCACCTGATTTTGTAAAGGAAGGAAGGGAGAGAGAGAAAGAGGGAAGGAAGAGAGAAAGAAAAGAAAAAGAAATCATTAATCTAGTGTCTATAACCAGGGCCAGTTCTGTTCTTGGGAATAGCCATATGTGACTGGGAAAACTTTAAGCCCAAATACAGCATTTGAATGAAATGTTACCGGAAATTGTTTGCAGGATTATGATGCTACCCAGATATTCCTTTTATAAATTGCCAGTCACTCTTTTTTTACTGACAATTCCTTTTCCTTCCTTTGTTTATTTTCCTTTGGCTTTGGAGGATCATTAAAGTGGGATACAGACACAATTCCCTGACGTTAAAATTACCAATGACAGAAAAACCCGGGCATGGTTGTACATAGACGAGTAATGACTTAATATTTCATGTGTAATCATAGAATCATGTAATGCTTTAGGTTCTAAGGGACCCCGTCATGGTCATGGATGTCACACACTAGTGCCATCATCTGTGAGAACAGAAAACCTTCTGCCAGATACAAAAAAAGCTGTATCTGTGTTGTGTGCCTTCTTCTCATCCTCCTTTCACACAGTTAAATATTACAGATCTCTTTGCCTGCACTGATATCAGCAGGCATTTGGATAGAAAAACACAGAATTCAAGAGTGGGAGAGGGTCAGCAGGAGGCACAGTGCAACAGCTGATGCATATTTGGGTAATCTTCAGTCCAACAAACCCAGTTAGGGAAGGCCAGCTCCTTCTAATGTGTAGCTCGAGTGTCAGGATGAGAAATCCTGCTGCCTAATGTGGCCTGGGATAGAGGTTCATGGTTTTCCCAGTGACACTTTTGTTTCAGAACTGAAATGTCTGTCTCACCTGAGCTATCACAAGTAGGCATTCCTTCCTCAGAGGGGTCCCTGCCAGAGCAAAGGGGCAGGAACACTCCTGAGGGAACACAGCCTGTGCACTTCCCAGTGCAGTGACACAAAGTACTGCAGTGGAAACACAGTAAGAGGTGGGCAGCAGGGGGAAAACCCAGCAGAAAGCAAAGTTTGGCAGAAAGAAACCAGTAAGAAGCAAAGGGTGGCAAATAGAAACTGATAAAGACATAAAGGCAGAAAGAATCCCTTATGGACAAGACCCCAACCTCCTGTGCGCCTTTATCTCACCAAAGGAATTAGGACAGACCAAGTGGAACTTGTTATTAAAAAAAGGTATTTTGAGACTGGAATGGGCAGAATATGGTGTTTTGTGTTTAAAATGAGATTGGAGAAAGAGAAAAAATGTTTGCTGTTTTTTTTTTTTTATATTGATTTTTTTTTTACTCCATACGTAAGTGATAAGAAATTGTTATTAATTTGCAAGTAATTAATTTTCTGAGTTATTGCTGTTTTGTCTGTAACAAAGTAACTATATGGTAATTTTTATAATCTTCTTAGTGTCTTGTCTTCTAAGAAACATTGAATTATTGCCTAGAAGGTCCTAGCATTACATGGTGAGCACAAGGACATTTGCTGCCTAAATTGGTCCCCTCAGCACAGTGTGGGACTATGACTGTTGTCAGCAGTGTCACATCCTGAAACCAGCCTGTTTAGCTGAGAGAGAGCAGTGTGGCCACAGATATCCATAAATTGACACTGAAAACAGGAGGTGGGGAAGAATAAGAATTTCCTCTCAAGTCAATTTTCTTTTTGAACTTAAACTACATTTTACAAATACAAAGTCTGTAATTAATACCTGCGGAATCATTTGACTCTTGAGTGCTGAACTCTGCAACAAATAAAGGCAGGAAATATTGAGGTAAATGTGCATTTGCATTTATAATTTAGCACTTCCACATACCTCTAATGAAAAGGGAATTTCAGGGCAGCAGGAATGACCATGAAAACTCTTCTGTGACCCACCCTGGAGGTACTGCCTGGGATATTATTTATTGGGCTACAGTCTACTGGGACAGTCTCTCACTGCCTCCTCTCTTGAGCCTCCCTCACAACAGGATTGCACTGAAGCCCACCCTCCACAACCAGAACAAGCAGCGGGTCACAGTCAGTCCTGACCCTCTTGCAGCTCTTTAGGAATCATTCTCCCTGGGCAGCAGTCTCCTATACTGAACTGTGTTCCTATCAGCAAACTTCTTGGTGCAATAAGGTCTAGAACTGCCAAACCTCTTTGTAATCTGCTAAACTCCTTCTTGTAAGTCCAATATTTGTCTACAAGTCTGATTTTGGCAATAATCTCAAGGTCACCTCTGAGGACAAACTCAGTTATAGTCCCTGGATTTTTTTTCCTATGTAAAATAAGGACAGAGATTCTGATAGCATTCTTACCATTAACTTATATTTCTGTTCCTAAGCCCACTCTCCAAGGTACTATCTTTCTTGTTTATATTATGCCACCACATCTGGATGATAATAATATCATCAGGAGCTGAACTTAGACAGGGTTTCTTTGAATTAGGCTTGGGATTCTTTGAATCAAGGAGAAACAGCTTCTAGATTCAAAACCAGACTGGATACACACAACAGCAAAATCACCCCCAAAATGTCATAACAGCAAAATTTTCTTTATAGGATTGTCAACACTATGACTCAAACATCATTTGGAAGTCAAGACGTTCAGCCGCCTCATCTGAGTGCTCCCTTCCAGCAATGGGAAAAGTATCCAGATCCCTTCTGAGTGCACAAGAGGGTCAGATGCAATCACAGTTGGAGCAATACCATGTTTACAGTCTTGCTCCAACTGTGTTGGTCAGGCTCAGTGCTGCCTCACGGGGATCTGTGAACACACGATCTGGCTCTCAATATTCCCTTTTTTACCATGCAAGATCTTTTCCTTTACTGTCCTCACCCCCTTCCAAACAAAGAGCACATTTCTGGTTGCCATATCCCCATCAGCACTGGTTTTGCTGGTTTTGAATCCATATTTGGTGGTCATGTTATAGTTTCCCTGATACCTTCTGACTTTGACAGGGATTTTGTCAAGCTGTTGCCTCTCCTGTTGTCTGTAATGTCCTGCTGTTTCTCATTTTGCTGTCTTGTTAGTGGCACCACAGGTCAGGGTAGGCCATCTGCATTCACACTGCTTCCCTTTGTAATCTGCAGCATCCTGCAGCTCCTCATGTCTTTATCTTGTCAGAAGCACAACAAGACTGAGTGAGCCATCTGTGCATGTGTCTCAACATATACCTGCCTGTACCATCTGCTGCTGTATTAATAGGCAGAGATAAATAAAATATATAGCTGGCAAAAATAGGCTCTTCTTTTGTAAAAAGGATAAAACAAAAAAAATCACAACCATTGTACTGAGGATTCCAGAACTGGACACAGCACACCAGAAATGGCCTCATTAGGGCTGAGTGAGGGGGAGAATCAGCTCGCTCAGCCTGCTGGCCACACTCTTCCCTATGTACCCCATTGTCTTTCCTGGCCACAAGGACACTGCAAGCTCATGGTCAACTTGTCATACTCTCAAGGCTCCCAGGTCCTTCTCTACAGAGCTCCTCCCCAGCAGGTCAGCCACCAGCCTGTGCTGGTGTGTGGGGTTATTTCTCCTCAGGTGCAGGGTGCAGGACCCAACACTTGCCCTTGTTGAATCCCATTCGGTTTCTCCACACCCAACACTCCAGTCTGTCAAGATCAAGCTGAATGAATCCCAATAGCTACATCTGTATTCTGCTGGATCTTGATTTACCTTTGGGGTCATGCTTGGCCATCTTGTAATGGTGTCCTGCTGAAGGGAAGTTAGAGCGTACCTTGTGTTTCCCACTCTGTTCCACCCCCAGTTCCACAACACCATAAAGACCCAGTCCCACACCTACAGTGGAACACAAAAAGAGCCAAAAGGTAGATTCTATCCAAGTGGGTATGATTGTCTGTGTGGAATTACAGAGACACCGTGACTGTCCTTTCCCATGCAAGGAGGGCAGAGAGGTAAGTGCTTTGTAAAAGCTGATCACCACCACCCCTAAACAGACATGCTGCACTAACACTGGGGCCAGTGCTCTCCTGAAATAAGGCTTCCACCAATTGCTTTTACCAGGCTCTTTCAAAGCACCTGATTTATGCAGGTTTTATTTAACATGTACCACTAGCAACACAATGATCTGTTTGTTTTCACTTAGTACATTTTAGTTATAGTTAACTTCCCAGAGACAAATTTAATTAGCAATCAATTCTCTCTCAATGCTGTAGACTTCGAAAAGCTTTTCCCCTTGCTGGGGCTGCACAGTGAAGTGCATTGTAATTAGAAGCAAATGTGAGATCCCTGTCTTTTCTTATTTAGAGAGAGTAAAAGAAAGGATTAAATTGCTTTCTCCAAGAGAAGAATGAACTGAAAAATCCACGGTAAATTGTAAAGACTTGCTCAGTCTTAATGCTTATATGTTTATAGTCATAACTTTCAGCCAAAATTGTTTTAGGGACCAGCCAAGGGGTCAGTAGTAGCTAGGAGGTAAGTCCAGGAGTCAGGCAGAAATAAGCTGCTGAGGCAGAAGCAGAGCACTTGATTCAGCTCCATGGACAAGTCACTGTTTATCTCTCACTTTGGTTTTTATCCTGCAGAAGAGCCTGTGGGTTCTCTCCTTTTCAGTGTGTGCATTTATATTACCTAAAGCCACAGGTCTTTGGTCCTGCAGGTTCTTTCTTGTTAGAAAATGAAGCTTCTCCAGACACAAACTCTGAGGAGATGAACACTCCTTCTCTGTCTGTCTCTGCTCTGCACCAGGAGATCCCCTCTAGCTACAGGGATATGATCCAGGATAATGTCAGGGGACATCTCATGATGCAGGTTATTGCAGCCTCTGTCTGAGGTGGTTGTGCCTCTCTGATCCATAAAGAGACACATTTTCTAGAGAAATGATCCGTCTGTGCCCTTGGGGCAGCACAGTAACTCACTGTCCTTTACACCACACACACACTGAAGCTGTGAAGTGCTGTAAAGCCCAGGGTATGTACTATTTTTTCAGCAGGTGTGTAGCCCGGGGTGCTAATGCTCTCTGCTGCAAAGGAGAATGTGTGCACAAGACTTTTTTTCTGGTCTTGGTCAAACTGGCTGATAAAGGTTGCTGAGCTGTGCTCTGCAAGCAAAACTTCTGTGCACTGCATGCAACTTCGCCCGGGGAAATGCCATAAACCCTTAGCAAGAAATATTTCACTTCTGTGGGGATTGTATGTCAGAGATAATGGGCCTAGTTTGAGGATGGCCTTTTACAGAAAGTTTAATATCATGCACTGGGCTCCTGTGATGGGTCTTTTGCCTTTTATGCTTGCAAACAGTATCCCCCAGGCTACACCATCAACTGAGATGCAGAGAATTGTTTGAGATTGTCTCTGCCTGACAGAGTCATGATTTAATCTCCATCCATTACCTTGATAAGCCTGAAAATAAGCTGCAGACACTCCAGAATGTTCTGGGATGCTTCTGATGTGTATAATGTCAGTCCCTTCTCTTTTTAATAAAGGTGATGTAAATGTTGCCTTACTTAGATTGGATTTTTATTCAATACATTAGGACTAAGCAGTCTATAGAACTTGTATTTCTGCTAGTGGTTGGTTCAAATAAGAGGAAATACCATTTCTGGGGGTTTTAAGTGGTGCATTTATCAGGAAAAATATATCTAGGGATTCTTACCAAACTATTCAAACAGTATTTTAAGCCTTAAACTGGTTCTTGACTAGATCTGCTCTCCCAAGAACACACTACCAATCAATTCTTAGAGTAATTTAAGATCAAATCTTGCTCACTTTTGTTACCATTCTGTATCACTCATCTTTATGAAAGGCTTCCAGAAGTTCAGCTCATTATAGAGGGGACCAGTTACCTACAAAACCCTGTGAAAACATTTTCCACAGGTTGCCACAGAAGTCTCTTTCCCAGCTGCCCAGACACTCTCAGCACCACAGGCTGCGCCACAAGTTATGATGAATCCTCATGCCAGACACAGCTGGGTACAGACCTCTTCTCCATCCATTGTCAGACATGGAAGATGATGTGTTATTTCCTTCAACTTCAAAACTTCACTGTACTTCAAAAAAATGTCTATCATCACCATTTTATAGGCATGCAGATAAGGTCTGGAGTATTCAGTCGATTCTCCTTGTTCACCAGCAGGAGGATTTTCTTTGACCAGGAAGCCTCAGGGACTGCCTTTGCTCAATTCATGATAGGTATCATCAGAGGTTCCTTAGTCAAGGTACAAAAGCTTACAATCACAACAGTATCCAGTACTTGTGGGACGTGTACCAGGACATAAGTTAATTTTTACAGATGATGACTGTGCAACACAAAGCAGGGCAGTGAATTTTGCAAGGACACAGCAGAGTTGTCACAGGGTTCATATAGCACATTTCTCTTCCCTTGTAGTCACTTAGACATGCAGAGAGCAAAGTTCTTCTGGGGCAGGGTTCACATAAAAAGTATTATTTGGAAAAGATGGTCCTGACTAAGCAGTTGACCTTTTTGGGTAGTATTGCAAGGATAGGGACCTTGGTTCTGAAATGAGCATCTGACTGCTGCCAGAACTGGCTTTTGATGCTTCTTGACTTCTCCAGACCTACTTTGGAAATGTGAAATTACAAAGGCAGTATAAGTAGTTTTTGGCATACAAAAATTCACTATTTGATCTGAGGGAAAAGAGAATAAGGTTTACAAATGCCCTTCTATTTTTTAAAAATAAAGTATTCCTTACAATGAGTATGTAATATAGTAGTTTTCAAACTTCTCTTGTTTGTAGTGAGGTCAGAGAATATTTGTTGCTGTAGACATATGTGTGGAGTCCTAATATCATGTTTTTCCCCATCACCAAGCCCTAATGAGCACCCTACAATTGCAAATTTAAAATCATAATTCCTCAGAACTTGTTAGGAAAAGCACAACTGCGAGTGCAAACAGATTAAATATTTTTTTGTGTTTGAGTTCTTCCCATCATTACTTTTTTCCTTTAAAAACACCCTCAGATACCTTCTTTTTATCAGCTTTTTTCCCCTCCCCCAAACTCATTTAATTTACTGCAAAACAAGTTTGTTAATCCCTTGATTTGAAAAGCTGACAGCTCATGTATTGATTAGCCACTCAACTATGCTGCTGCAATGTTTTTTAGCTCACAGCCCTGTCTCAGTTGCTACAAGTTTGTCTAAAACATTAGTGTTCAGAGTCACTTCACTTGAAAACTGATTTGAACAGAGGGCAGGGCTGGACAACCCTGAATTACACAGCACGGCAGAACACACGTGAGGTGTTTTTGTAGAGGGAGGAGAAAAGAGAGGTCAGCCCAGTGTGCCAAGCATGCAGATGGGAGGCACAATATCTCTTCTTTAGTTAGGGTTCAAATGCTTCACTGTCATTGCTGTGCAGCTGAGGCATGAGAATCTTATCAAGTGCATAGCTTGGAGGCTGAGCTGCAACTAATAACAGACTGACTGGCCTTCACACTTTACATTGGAATTTCTGGCAGGCCTTCCTCCATCCTTCATGCTAATGCTGTGTCCAAGTTCTCCACACTAATTTTAATTCAGTCATGCCTGTGAAGGATGTGGCTGTTGCATCCCAGCAGCAGTCAGTACATGCAGGAGCCTGGGTTCTGCTGATGGGATAGAGAGCCATAAAAGCCTGTTAGTTTTGCTTGTACCTGTGATATGAGGAGAGGCTGAGAGATCTTGGACTCTTCAGTCCAGAGAAGAGAAAGCTGGGGGAGAATCTTATTGATGTGTACAAAACAATATAAATATCTGATGCAAAGGGATGAAGAAGAAAATGAAGAAGAAGCAGCAGCCACACTCCTCTAAACAGTGCCTATTGAGAGGAACATGAGAAGTTCCATTTGAACACAAGAAAACACTTTTTTTAACATGTTGATAGTCAGAATCTGAAGTCTCAAATCATGAAACATCTATGAAACAAACCCAACACTAATCACAGTTCAGGGCCAAGTTAAAAGAAAATTCTACAAGACAGGGAAATGCTAAAGAAAAAAAATAAAGGAATGAATTGTGTACACAAAACAGCAAAGAGAATGTATGTGTACAGCAAAAAGGGCAATGACTTATTGCTGTGGTTTTGAGTCCAACTGGAGATAAGAAACCACACACTCCCCATCTGAATTCATTCATCCTCCGGGTCACTTGATAGAGAGCTGATACAGTCAGAAGAAATTTAACTCTACCCCAGCCAAAACCAGCACACCCACCCTGCTGATTGCAGCAAGCATTTGAAAATGTTGTTACTTTTAATGAAAAACAATTTATTAGGAATCAGAGTAGGGTGTCAGGAGATTACTTTTTCTCTGTCCTATCTCTTCTGGAACAATGTGAAAACCATTTAGAATCAGCGAAAACAGGGCTGGGAGGGCTCTGAGGAGATGTCCAGTCCATGCTCATTGTGGTGTAACCAGATGGCAGCACGTTGGACTCTCCATCCCTTGTTCAGACTGTGCCTGGGCTTAGCTTCCATACTCATCAGAAAGATTTCCTAATGTCCAGTGAATTCCTGTTTTGTTTCAATTTATAATAAACTTTGTTCATCTCACTGGGCATGGACAATACATCTGTTGTTGTTTATCAAAATTTCTCTTTAAATTTAAAAGTTTCTAGGAAAAACCAGATGCAATTCCTTTGATTGTTTTTGTACTGATTTTGCCCTGGATAAATTTCTTCACAGTGGCTATTGTGAGTCTGTATTTTGTTCTGGAAATAATGTTGCTTACACACTGATGTTTCAGCTCCTGCTGAGCAGCAGTTGCAGGGCATCAAGGCCTTTTCTACTCCTGACATTGTCCCAGTAGTGGATAAGCTGGAGGTGCCCAAGAGGATGGGAGAGGACACAGCTGGGACAGCTTACCCCAGCTACCCTTTCCATATGACACAAAGGCATGCTCAGCAATAAAACTAAGAAAGAAGTTTGTTGTGGGAGAAGGGGGCAGTGCTTGAGGACTGGCTAAGCATGGGGTGGCTGGTGGTGAGCAATTGTTTCTGTTGGTATCCCTTGTCTTTCTTGGGTTTTATTTTCCTCTTTATGTTTTTTTAAATATCTTTTCCCTTACTTTAATTTTTTTTTTTTAATTATTAAACTGCTTGTAGCTCAAGCCATGTGTTTGTTTTCACTTTTGCCCTTCCAATTAATTCCCCCATCCTGAAGCACAGTGGAAGGGGATCTAAGTGAGTAAGTGTCTGGTATTCAGTTGTCTGCTGGTGTCAAACCATGACAGTTTTTTTCTAGATCATTGAATTTACAGGTGTTTCTGTTCTTCTCAGGCAATACTGGTGTCCTATCCCACAGAATAGTTGATTAAATGCTTGCAAGCTACATCCTCCCAAAGGACATTCATTACATGTCATTCTCAGGTAAGGATGGAACATGCTCTTGCTTCAGCAATGTGGTCACCAGAAATGGGGCTCAGTTGACTAAAATAAGTTTTCTGGATCTGCGTTAGAATGGGGTAGATCTGACCTTCCTCCTTAGGTCAAAATTAGTTGGGCTTCATGGCTTCATGAGTTAGGCTGAGATGGATACTGATGACAAGGAGACCCTGCAGTCAAGGGGGCCAATATCACAGAAATTTCCAAATTATTTAGCTTACATGTGTCCTTAACACCTGTGACACTTGACCCATAAATAGAGCTGTCATTGCTCTGGTACAGGATCTTAGTTGGACATGTACACATGTTTGTCCTACCACCATTCTCCTACCCTGGGAATAAATACCTTTTCTTTCCAATTCAATTACATCTCACTCAGAGGGCTCTATTATTAATCAGCTGCATGATTTTCCAACCACACTATTGAAATATGGAAACACATAACCTTGGGGGTTAAAAAAGCTTTGAATGAGTTGACAGTCATCTTGGAAAAGCTCCCCTTCTCTGTATTAATTTGGAGCTGTTTGCCCTGGTCTTACCCTGGTGTAATTCATGGCAGAATTTGATTCTGTGTAAATAGTGTTTATTGAAAGCAGAAAGTAGCACATGGAACTCATGTACTGTATTTGCTATCATTTGTTAATCATCCATTTGAATTCCAGCTGTAGTAAGATGAGCTTCTCCAAGTAAAAACAGCATGAGAATAACTGGATAGAAATCGACCTGTTATTTGTTTGCCTGCAAATTCTCTGCATTGTATCCCCAAGGAGGCTCTCAAAGCACTTCACAAACATTTCCTGAGCCTTAGTGACAGGCTGCAAGAGAGATAAGAATTCATACAGGTAAAGATAACATATTTTTGCAAAAGAAATCCTGTATCTCACACGCAAGTTGTGGTCCAATGCTGGGAATACTGAGTTAAACCTTATGCCAGTTATGGAGACGAACAAGACATTGATGATAGTCTTTGTTGGTGTAAAATTTATGACTCATCATCTCCTTGTGGAGTTCCAGGAGCACAAACATACTGACATTTTAAAATGGTAGGGCCTCTGGGCATATTTCAAAGTTCTGGCCTGCTGCTTTAGGAAGGCCTGTTTTAGAAAAGAAGCGTTTTGGGGTTTTACTTCTGATTGGAAAGGGAGGTGTGTAGCTGCATAGCTTTAGATGTTTGAGTGGGTTTCTAGTTAAGGACTGCACTCCCAGGAGTGTCAGCAGAGAAACTGTTTTAGGTAGTTTCAGCTGGCTTCTTGACTCTGCAGAGATGAGTAGTAGACGTTGTGACTCTCAGTTCAGTGTGTTTATACACAGCTTTTAAATCTTCTGAAAAAAGTGGAACTGTCCCTTCTGTTGTAGATAAAAAAAATTAGATTAAACTTAATGTTATATTTCTAGTTCCTTAACTTGACCTTATGTAAACTGATGTCTCCTCTCCTTGTACTCCTTATAAAGGTATGGTTGTGATTCATGGAAAATTATTTTTGGTACAAAAAGGTTAGTGAGCAGGCTAATGGGGTGCTGGGGGTTAGGTTTCTTTCCTTTTGTTCCTTTTTATTTACAGATTTTTTTTTTTCCATAAGTTGCTAGGAAACACTAACAACTGGGTACTTAAGAAAAACAAAAGAAGTGGCCAAGCTCAGGGGAGAAGAGCATCTGGTTACACTTCTCTTACCTGGGAGTTTCTCTCAGAGGGGCAGAGATTCCCTGAAGATTGGGCAGGTACAGGACAGGGGCTGGTGTAACTGATGGCTTCCTCTCTCTTGGCTGAGGAGGAGGATTGTTGGAGCTGTTGCTTGGGGAAGGGAATTGGCTGTTGCTGCCAGAGCCCAGCCCAGAGCTGCTTCTTCTGCCGTGGGGTGAGCCCCTGCTCATGAGAGCAGCCACTAAACTGGGACTTTATTGTCACCTACCTCACTAAAAGAGAGACCCATCACCCTCTGCTCAGGTGCCTGGGATCCTGAGCTCAGGGCTGCTGATATAGAGTGAATGGTTTCCACATCTCAGCTAGGAATAAGATGAAATTTTTATAAGTATCAGATCAATCAAATTTTCAAATAAAATGATTTATTGGAAATTTGACAGAAATCGGAAAATAAAAGCCACAATCAAAAGGGCTACAGTTCTGATCCCAGGATCAGAGCCGGGTGAACAGGGATCTGGCCTCCAGCAGCATCCCTCAGTTCACGAAGTCCATCTCTGAGACTGCGGTTTTTATACAGTTTTTGGTTGAAATTTTCCTGCCTTCTTCCATATTCATAGAGGTTTCTTTTCTTGTAACTTGTATGTGGAAGGGTTTTCCAGGAACAAACAGAAGCTGCAGTCTGAGTTTGGGGAAGCCCGTATTCGGATGCATGCACCTGGCCGTGCTGATAAGATCCATATCAGGTGGATGGACCTCCAGTGGGTGTCCATGGCTGGGACGTTGACTGTGTCGCCTCCTTCTGTGAACATGTTTCCCTTCCAGGCAGTCCATTGTTTCTCTCTTGATTGGAATGAGGTATCCTCCTTTGCCTTTGTCGAGCACGTCCTTGGAGTGGGTCTTTGTCAGGACATGTTCTGACTGCCAGTAGTTTTTAGTCAGAGTAGTTTTATTGCTTTATTCCTTATGGCATACATTTTATTATTGTACAGGTATCAGTTTAAGAATGGATTAACATGAATTACCCTGATACGTTTATAACAAAATAAAGACTTGTCTTGAACCTTTAGGACACAGAACAAGTATTTTGTTCATTTACAGTTCAAGGAGCTAAGATCTCTCAATCTTTACCAAGCATTCAATTGATATGGAGAAGTCCATGGAGGAGAAATTGAATTGCAATTGAAGCCTTGAATGTTGTGGTCAAATTTAGGACCATAGGAAACCTGCCTTTCAGTAAAATCAAAATATGGACATTAGACTTGAATTATTAAAATATGAATATCAATCTAATATCAATATCCAACTATGACGGACAAAAACTCTCTAACAGTTTAAAGTTAGAAAGTGTATGTTTATTGCGACGCTGGGGCGTGGGATAACTCCCTAATGCACGCTGCAAAGATCACAGGTAATTACAAAGTCTTTTATTTACAAAAGTGTTGAATATACAAAACATAAATGCATATTC
>VZUI01091586.1:0-42801 GCA_013401135.1 Cettia cetti | reverse complement strand
TCTTTCTTTCTTTCTTTCTTTCTTTCTTTCTTTCTTTCTTTCTTTCTTTCTTTCTTTCTTTCTTTCTTTCTTTCATCACTCAATCAATCAATCAACCAATCTATCACATAATGCATTTAAATGAAAGAATGATCAAAACTTAACTTAAAAAATGCTCTCTATTCAAGATAAGATGTGAAATAAAAATAAATTATTGCACTCATTTCTCCAATACCACCTAATACACCACATCTCTAACGAGCATATGAAATTTGAATCCCAGACAGTGCTGCTACGTTCATTTTACTAGAGCCTGCTTCTATAGCTGCAGAAGTCAAAGAGAAACCACAGAATATAGCTGTAAGGAGATGATAAGCATTTCTAAAATTATTTATGATACTCTATTGGGTAAATTTTTGTTGCATGTATACGTAATACTTAGTGCTTTATAGCAGTGGTAAATACATATACACAGTTCAAAACAGAAGACTTTTCTATTAATTGTCCCAGCCGAGAATATTTATCACTGCCTTTTTGAGTCTGCTTATAGTGCAGTTAACAGCATTTCACAATTTATAATTTTATAGGTAAGGGAGAAACTAAAAAGATAACTGATACCCTATCAGGCCCTGTCTAGGCAGAAAGATAAAATGATTTTTCTTCATTAATATCATGTTATGGCTAATTATAGAGAAACATATGGTTAAAACTGTCCTTGAACCATGGCAAATCCTTTCTTTCTTATAGTCCAGTATAAGAGCAATTTAGTTTTAGTAGTCACTGCAAAAATTCCTGAAATCCTGTGTACTCTAGCTGGTGGTCTTTGAGCCATTGTCCTCTAGGCACTACTACCAGTCCATGGTCCACTTTTATTAGACAACGATTTCTTGCCTAAACCAGACTGTATAATAAACTGAAAAAGATTATCAGTTCAGTTAAGAAACAAAACTCAAATATAGGTGAAAACTACATGATATATATCACATAAAGGCATGGGAATTCTAAGGTGCTTTATGAGTTTATAGAGGATTTAATGCTAAATCTGCTTAAATGAAATATTGAAGTTTTTTCATATAAGAAGAACAATTACAGGAACCCAGGGGAAGGAGAGAAAAGCACTAATAACGTCATTATTTTCTGACATGCAAGACAAGTTGAAGAAACTATAAAATTTTTATTTTTTTTTTCTTTTAGGCCAAAGACATGTGATCAATGCAACAGAATACTTTGCTTCTCTTAAAAAGGGTTATTATGCAGAGAGATACAGAAGTCATGTAATTTAAAACAATAGCGCTGCATTTTACATGTAGGGAATATAAATTAGGCTAAACCCTTGTTAGAAATAGAAAAATCTCAGAAGAAATTCTCTAGGTGACATCTTATAGCACTGAAGATGATGATGAATAAGTGCTGATGTTTCCACAGAGATGACACTGTCATTCTAGTTGCTTAGTTTTTGTTGCTATTTCCCTGCTAGATCCATTAAATGGTATACCGTGAAGAAAATAAAAAAACATCCTAATGAGACCAGGTGCTCTTTTTGTCGTACTAGCAATAGGCCTAGTTTTTATTCCTTAGTTCTTGTATATAAGTTCTTTTTTTTTCCTACAAGTGCTGAAAAATATTTTTAAATTGTAATTAAAGATGCAATGCTAAATGTTCCACATCTACTTGGCTTTTCTGGTTTCCTATGAAGCTGTTCAATGTCCTCTTCCTCTAAATTTATAAAGGAACTGTATTTAAAAAGAGTAATCCAGTTGGAGGAATCCAAATGTGAGGAATTAGTTTACCTACATTCCACATCTGTTTATGCATCTGAATATTTGTTATGATGAACAGTTCTTGATTAATTTTTTTGTAATATCCAGGCTATGTAATTTTTTGCTGTTAGTGACAGCTTTGGGGAGTACCAGTACAACTAACCAGTGCTCATTCATTTAAGTTGTGTTATACATTTTTAAAGTAAAATAGAAAATACTACATTATATAAAGTATTTCTATAGGGTGTATTCACTACGCTTAAGGTCTTTCCCTCTGCACTACATTGCAGGTGTTTCCATCCCCCAGTATGAATAATGACAGACAATGATGAACAAACAATATGACAAACAAAATAAAATCATGACAATTGTCAGGCTCCTGCTTTTACTGGTAGTGGAGGACACTGGACTCTTAGGGCTGGGACTGAGTCTTGGGATGACGTGGTAGGGAATATTTGATGTCATTCTAAGTATTGTGATGCCAGCACAACATCTGTAAAGGTTTCAGAACATTTTATACCATCTTTAATGAGAGTACAACTTATTTAAGTCACACAGACAGTGTATCTGGTAATTCTCCCTCAGAAGATGGATACACACACCCACTCCCACTGTCAGTGTAAGCAGAGTCAAAGCTTACACAACAAGGGAATTGTATTGATAGCTCTGAGATCCTTAGCCACCAAAGACAGGTCTTTGAACTGCTTGTGATGGATAAAAACCTTAACTCAGTCTATCTGTTTCTTTATTCCTGGGTCACAGGACATATCTATAAATTAGGTTCTTTACATTTGGTGCTTAAATGGCAGAGCAAACAGAATGCTGCCAAGTTTCTACAGTCCTTATGGCACATTAAACAGCACAGTATACCCTTTGGGGATCACTGGCACTTGGACTGCATTTACCTTTGGAGATTTTGATTTTGCACTTGCTCCTGCAAAGCCCCAGCTTTAACCAGGGGCATTGGAAGCTACCAAATTCTAAATATAAAACTATAATAAATTACACACTAAATCTAAGTATACATATCAGCAAGCTTCTCACAAATAGAAACTGACATGATTTAATATCCACAGATCTATGAAATAAAGGGAAATAATGACATATCTGAGTCGAATTGTAATATTGATTTTTTTCTTTAAAACAAACAGAGGTCTATTTTCTTAGTTACATCAGCTAAGGACTCTACACTTGCATCTAAAGTTAATAGAATACATCTTACAGAAAACATTAAAAAAAATACTGCATGGCCTTCAAAATGATAATAATTTTTTCTAATTATCTTCGTTGTTTTTTTTTTTTTCCTAAGCATAAAGTATTTGGATTAAAAAGATGACTTAGCAGTCCTTTCTTCAAGGCATGGTGGTTATAGATAATTTTTGTTTTCTATTTTAGCTTAGGTAACAGTTTTGAAATTATAGGGAAGCTGTAGGAGCCTTGGAATACTAGCAATCTGTTCATGGGCATGAACTTAAACTGAGAAGGGCCAGGTTATTTGATCTGGCACATTTAGGACGTAGTGATTGCCCAGGTTCCCACTTGAAATTGTACATTGAGAGATCTAATGCAAAAAAAACCAGGAGCTAACCAAAAGTGGCAAAATGGGTCTGTTGAACCCAGCTTGTCAGCAGAGAAATCAGGTGGAACAAACTTTAGGTCAGCAGATAATGACAACATTTGAAAAATTGGACAACTGATAAGGCTGGTATCTCTGAAGAAGGACTAGTGCCCATCTAGTCTCAGGTGAAAACTTTTCAAGACTGGAAAGAAATACAGTGTATCTGTTGACACAAACCTTAATTTAGGCAAACCTATCCTGATGGCAGCTAAGGAGAATCAAATTTGGTGGCAGAAGCAGTCTAATTAAATTCATAAAGGAGTCTTGTGTGAGTGAACACTATATGTGAAGTGATTGAGCCAGTACAACCTGTCCAGACTTGTCACCCATTTTTTTAAACCTTGCTAATTTCTGGGAACAGTTATTTATGTTCCGCTCCTCAATGTGGTGTTCATCTTTCTGGGAACTACTTACTAGATTGAAAGTAAAAAGAAAACACTTGAACTTTGGATTTAGAATTGAAGTTCTAAGCACCTGAGAGTTTTTGTTTTAGGGTTAAAACTCAAATATTTGGTTTCACTTAAAAAAAAAAAAAAGAGAGAAAGAAAAAAGGAACTGCTAGACATAATACTTGGACTGATTCTTGGTTTTGCTAATGACACTTAATAAAAAAGAATATACAGTGTGGCTTGTTTGATTTCTTTTGACATGAGTGTTGTACTTTAACCCAAATTAGCAACTAAGCACCACAGTCATTCACTCACTCCCCCACAGTGGGATTGAGGAGACAACCCAAAGGCTAAAAGTGTGAATACTCATGGGTTACGATAAATACAGGCAGAGGTGAAGCAAAAGCCACACAAACAAGTAAAGCAGAACAATTCACTGGGCAGGCAGGTTTTCACCCTTCCCCAGGAGAGCAGGGCCCCATCATAGGCAATGGTTACTTGTAAAGTCAAACAATGTGCCCCCTTTCTTGCTTCTTCCCCCAGCTTTGTATGCTGAGCCTGATGCCACATGGTCAGTTGGTGTCAGCTGTCATGGCTCTGTTCCCTTAAGACTCACAGTGCAACCCCAGCCTCCTTACTGAAGGGGTGAGGTGAGGAACAGAAAAGGCCTTGCCTTCATGTAAGCACAGCTCAGAGAGAAAATACCCCTGTGTTATCTACACTCTTTCCAGCATAAATCAAAAACATAGCCCATATTCCCTGCTATGAAGAAAATTAACTTAATACCAGACAAAACCACCAGGAGGAGACTGCTAAACTCACTTCCTGCTCCTACAGGAAGCAGTTTCACTGGTGTGATTCTGGCAATCTGTTTTGGAAACTATCATTTGGTCTGGCTTAATGGAAATTGACAGAAGGTGTTTAGATAGCATTTCAAGACCATTAGTTTGATATGGAAAACTGACATTTTGCAAATCACTTTTCCATATATCTGATAATTCACTTTGAGTATAGACTCTTGCCTCATCTTGTATGTATTTTCACATGTTTTACATTTTCATACATCTAAAACGTGTGTTTCAAAGAGAGAGAGAGATAGAGGGAGCAGTTTTTATATACCTCCTTCAGTCTTACTTAGATAAGACTGAAGAAAGCATCATTGAGTGAAAAAAGTTCAGGTTCTGGAACCATACATTCTTGTGTAGGTTACACCATTCATTTTTTTAATGTAGTGATAAAGAGAGATGGTGCTTTCTTGTCATCAGAATTTTTTTCCATCTCTTAAATTACATATCTTCCATAACTGTCATTCTGGTGTATGGATCCTAAGGTAGGATCACTCTGTAGTTAAACTGAAATTTTAATTCAAGTGAAAGTATGTGTTACACTCAGGCACAACTGGTATTCACCACAAACAATTCAGCAGACAAAGAGCTCAAATCATACGTAGCATGGTTGCCTCAAGATCTACCAAATGGGGCAAGAGTTACTTCTTTTCTCCCAGAGATTGTTGTTGCAGTAGTCATTTGACATAGGGAATCTGAACCTGAGTTGACTTTGTTGAAGTAAAATGCAGAACCCACACAAGTGCAACTCACAATTGCTTTTGTAATATTTGGGAAAGCTTCTGGGAATTA
This sequence comes from Cettia cetti, assembly GCA_013401135.1. NCBI lineage: Eukaryota > Metazoa > Chordata > Aves > Passeriformes > Sylviidae > Cettia > Cettia cetti. The sequence goes on along the minus strand of VZUI01091586.1, from coordinate 37,418 downwards.
GACCAGGAAAGCAGAGGCCAAATATATTGGTTCTTATCACACTGCAGGTGTAGAGAATAAAATCTAATGGTGATGAAGTGGAAAGATGAGGCAAAGTGAAAACAACCTTCAGGAGTCTGAGAGAGAAGCTGGAAAACACTTTTGAAGAGGGCAAGAACATGAAAGTAAAATCCTGCTTTAGAGTTGCAAAGGAAATGGACAATCAATTAACCCTTTGTATTTGTATCTTCTGCCTAATTTGTAAATCATGTTTGCAGCGTGATTCTCCTACTTTTGGTGGGGAAATCAAAGCCTCTTTCATAACTCTGGGAGAGAAACATGGTGTTTCTCTTAAAACAGACTCACTGCTGGAAGCTGTCCAAAGAACCTGTCCTAATACTCTGTAACAAAGACATGACTGAATCACTAAACATAATACAGAGTAAGAGCAAGCTTAGCATTCCTGGAAACTTATGATGTGTTTTCTATTAATTCTATTTCTCATTAACTACTAGTACATGGTGGATAAACAACCCTGACTTTTCCTTTAAGACAAGAAAGGCTACTATAAGTAGCTTTTTATTTCTAAACCATGACAGACAGAAAACGTCCTACTGAGTATTGATTTTATTGGATGGCAGGACTAAAACCTACTTTCAGATGGAAGTAAGGAATGTGAGCTTGGAGTCACATGTAGGGCTGTTTGACAGAATGACGCGATGGATACGTCCTTTCGTTGCTATGGTGACAGCTCATCTGCTTATATGTCCAAGAAATAGGGCTTTTCATTTTTTCCTGTAAGAAGAAAAACTGCTAACTCATAATAACAAAGTGATTTGTTTTTGCACTAAAGCATATAATGCAAATACCATTGCCCAGTTTTAATTTGGACATGAAATTAATATCCTAGAGCAAATAATATGAACAAATAACTTTCCCATCCTGTACCTACTTGCTCCCATAGAATTTTTCACCACAGCAAACTGTTTACCTCTTCCGTGAACCTCCAATATATCTGCAACAAATTGGATTTCTGGAATAACTGACACAAGCTCCCAGAATACTGTGGTAACTTTAATAAATTTATTTCAAAGTGGGATTTAATTTTATTTTTTACTCAAGCCATCCAGATGTTAAAGCTGAACAGATTTTACCAGAATTTTCTATCAATATTTTCCTGAATATTTAAGTGAATTCTGTTCAGCTGTGGCCATATTCTATTTCTGTTTATTTTCTTCAAGTGCCCTCTGACCAGTCTCTGTTAGTAGGAATGTTTACAAGAAGCTCACACAGAAATGCACAGCTAAAGCTCCTGAAAATAACATGTTGGTTTTTTTGTTTTGTTTTGGTTTTGTTTTTTTTTTTTTAATGTACACAGGGAATATTTTTTGTTAGGATTGCCTGCATTCACAATCCAGGATGAGCAATACCAAGATGTGACTAAGATCAATTTCATGTGTCAACCAGAAGTAACTATTTGATACCACTTGATATATTAACTATTTGATTTGAGATGCAGCACTATTTTTCCTTAAGCAGTAGAAAAATCAGTAGAATATTAAACAAAACAAAACAAAAAAAAACAAAGGAAATCATGTTTTGTCTGCAAGTGTTCCAAATGAAAAATTAAATTCTCAGTTAAGATTATTTGCAGCTACATCAGTCATCCTTAATTAAATGTAGTTGTCATTTCATTGTAGTAATCCTCATGCTGTTTCAGAAACCCAAATAAAATAAATATTAAGAACAACCTGATATGGAAAGCATTACAGAAATTACAGATGTATCTGTGAGGCGTTGGAGTCATCCTCTCATTCAACTCATTCAAAATCAGAATGCATGACCATGTCATTTTATTAAATGCAGTAGGGGCTCTATGGCCTCCAGAAAGTATTTTTGTAGGTTACAATAACAGTAATTGCAGTGTGACACTTATTTCCATGTGATACTTATTTCCAGATGTCCCCTTGATAAGTGTGCTAGATAGAAAAACCAAAAAATCTAAAAATACATTTTTAGGCATGCAGGTACCTGTTGAAGAATAAGCCTGTTTGCTTTGAATTAATTGTGATATTTGTTTTGAATGGTTTTCCCCCCAGATATATTGCATTACAGAGCAGATTATAAATACCCTTGTTAGAGCAATGTGCAGCTGTAGGTTTTGAGTAGCAATAGCCTTTCTTGATTTAACAGGAATTACTTTTTTTAAAGGAAAATAGAATGCATGAGTTTTCATAAATGCCTGTGAACATGAACCTCCAAATTATCCTCTAAAGTCCAGAGATGCATTCTTATGTGTCTTCTATAGACGGTCCATTTTATTATAATGATGGTTTTGAGGTTGCAAAAAATGCAACAGCTTTCTTCAAGTAATAATGGCGATAATCTACAAAAGGAAGCAAGGACTAAAACTCATGGAAGCAATCACTGAGATTCTACCAATGCGATTCCCACGGCAAAATATTTGTATAAATTCATGATAGGCCCTCCAAGGTGTTAAATAGGATCTAAGTCTCTCTTCTCACTCAATAAATTATGTTTATGTTATTTATAAATTTGTGGTTATAAATTTTGGTGTTGTTTTCATGCAAAGCTTTTCACCACAGATTTTAAAATGTTGGTATAAGATTAATAATACAAGTAGGCTAATAATAAAAGTATGCTAAATGCATGCGTTTCTTTTTTTTTAATTTCAGAAATAAAACAAATTAGCTTTATGCTTGAGCAACTATTTCCCACACTGCAGTTCCTATAAACTCACCCATTTTTATTCCACACTACCAAATAAGTAAACTGAAACGAACAAATTTAAGGGCTTAAAGGTCCTTTGCCATCCAAACTGTCTCACACAGGCCTAGGACCTTGCCAATACATTTCTCCAGTCCATATCCAGTTACCTTTGCATGCCAAACTGTCTGGCTGAATTTCAGCTGTTAGTCTGAAATCCAAGCTTCTGATCTGGCAAGGAAGCTCTCCTAACCACACAACACACTGACACCCTCACCCTGCTGCTGACCTTAGCAGACACACACCGGGGTCCCTCTCTGTGGCACCCCGTCCCAGTGCTGAGAGATCTGTGCCTGCTTCCCAGTGGTGACATTTCCCTTTCTAATCTAGTCTCAGATCCTGCCTTAGCCGAGGTGACGTCGGTCACAGCTGGCTCATCAGAGTGCCTCTGGGCTGCAGCAGCAGGTGCTCCGCTTGGCCTGCCATGTTCTGCCTGAAAGAATATGCTGAACTTTAATTGAAAATTACCTTCCTGTAACAGACAGAACTTACCCATTTTTTATGTGATCCACATTCTCTTAAGCACACACACACACCCTGAACCCCACAGAAAATATCTATAATTAGGCCATGCCTGGCCTGTGGCTTAGATCTGTCAGAAACCTACTTCTCCTTCCTCACTTGCACCTCTCTTCATCAAGTGCTTGTGGATGCACACTGTACTTTGCTTTTTGGGTAATATGTACCTGCTTCAGCACTCTGCAAAGAGCCTTGGCCCATGATTTTAATATCTTGATAGTCTCCCATGGCATGCAAGTAGCAGATGTACCAGGCACCATACATGAGCATTTTTCAGCCACCGTGATCAAGGAAAAAACAAAGGGCTGGTGCAGAATCATGGCATCCTTAGCTGAAGCCCAGTTGTTTAGCTGGATTGAGAAACCAGGCGTCTGGGCAAGGGTGGCGAGGTGCTGTTTAAGGACAACTACTTGGCAACTGGGTGACAAGGAAGCCTTGGCACCAAGTCATCTGAGGGAAGACATTTTGCTCTTCTTCTAGTTACCACCATGACAGGGGATCCTGGCAGGTGGGACATTTCACCTGGTGGCTTGGGTTGTGGAGGGACATGCAGCCACATAGCCAAGGCACCGAATGCTGTCTGTAGAGGTGGTGCCACTTAGTGGTGAGAAAACTTACTCAGATAATGGCAAAAAAATTATATTCTGCTGGGGTAGAAAGTGATGTTAATCACCTACACAGTGACTGAACTTGGCTTCTTCTGCTACCTCAGCATTGCTTTGATATAAAAGCAAGGGATGTTTCAAGATAAAACAATTGCAGATTATTCCTTCCTATAGTGCTTTATTACAGTGCTTCCTGCAGTTTCTATGTGTGTTTCACCTTATGACTGGAAGTACAGCTATAAGTAAGTTTCTGTGAGATCTTATCCAAGTTTGGTTCCTTGAGAGGGGCAAGCTCATCAAACCTTACTATTGTCATAAGTATCTCAAATCTGGAAGAAAATGTATGCAGTTACAGGCAGACTGATGCTGGCAACATTTTCTGTGGCCTCTGAAAAGAGCTCTAGCAATTTAGATAGCTGGGATCTTTCCAGTGCTCTTTTAAAATTACCTCCCTGGAATTAAAAAATGTTATACAATATAATTGTTATCCATTAGATAAAAATGCATTCTGAAATCAAAATAACTCATCCCCAGACTGAAACAGAGAGAGTTTCATTATTACTTCTGAGGAGCACATTTCATTTTTAAAGTACCTTGTAGAAAACACAAACTGAACTATTTTAACATTTTAAAGAATTCTTTTTTTGGTCAATATATCTTTAAGAAAAATAAAGAAGTCATTCATATGTTTCATATTTGAACTTAGCTAGCTTTCTTGGGGAATTTAAACCAGAAAATTTTGAACTTTGTGTTTAAAATTAACAAAGTAATTTATCTGAAAACTTTTTTACTATAACTCAAATAATCTTATATGACAACATTTCTACTGTTAGTTTAAATGTATAATTAAATACCATTTCAAACTGCATACACATTGTCCTCTGTGTTCTAGTCTGTATGTCATACTGTGCTGGAAATACGGGCTACAAGTTTTATAATTGCTTACAGGCCTAATACATCAAAATAAATTAACTAAAATCACTTGAAATAAAATAGGGAAAGGAATACAACTTAGATGACAAATTTATTAGAATCGAGTTTCAAACGTAAATTTACGGAAATTTTCTCAAGTCCAGCATGTAAAATTTCTCTCAGAGACATGTCTTTACCCTTTTCTACATTAGGAATACTCAACCTATAAAATCCAAGGAGCGTTTAAGAAATCATGTACTTTCATGTAATCACAGTGGTAAGCCAGAATTTTTCACTACTCAAGCACTTGACAAACCTATACCTCGGTTTTCACATAAACCATCTTAGAGTCCTGCATACTACTCTAAGGACTCAGAAAATAAATAAAAAAATCATAGCTGATCTTGTGACTAAATCATAGCTGATCTTGTGAACTGTTACAGTGTGACAGGAAGATAGATGGTTAGATATGAGCAAGAAAAAATAAGATTTCAAAAAATACAATTTTAAGCTAATAATGTTAAAGTTTTAAATTTCCATTTCTTTTTTTAAGTTTTGAGTGAATTTAGAATAGCTTATATGACATCTTTTATGACATATTAACATTTTTATGACCTATTAACATCTTTTGCATAACTACAATTGAAAGGATATTTTCAATTGTAGTTGATGCTTTAGTTAAAAAAAGTCAGAGAATGATATGTGCCTCTGTTTAAGTATGCTGCAGAATTCATTGGTATGTTAACAAAAAGAAAAAACAAACAAAATAATTTTAGCTTTATACCAATAGTTCTAAGATCCATTATATTTGTGGGGTTGTCTTAGAAAAATTTAAACTTCCAGATAGGCACCAGATTAAATATTCCTTGTACCTTGGCTGTCTCCAGCCTTGATTAGATTGATTTACAGTGCAAAAATCTGAGTTTAATGCTTATTGCATTGCGTGAGTAGATACATATTTGAAAGTAAAAGAAGGACTGCGCGAGTCACATAATAACTTCAATAACTTCATGTGCAATTCCATATTGGAGAGACTGTACTTGCAGGCAGGCCATATGCCAGAACAACTGACTCAGCATATGGCTTACTCCCCTGTTGTTTCTGGAAAGGTCCTACACAAGAGCTTAGAGGCTTCTCACCTGCAAGAGGCACAGGACACAATTATCCATGGGAATTTGAGTGGATAAAAGTAATGTGGAGTGCTTCCCATAAAGGAAAAAAAAAGGGCTAAGAAAATTATCTGATAGTTTGCTTAAGGCTAGGAAAAAATTATGCTGCCTCATGAATACAGGTAGCTGCATCTTAGTTCTCAAGAATTAACCCAAAATTGCATATCTTAAGCAGGTTACACTGCCCCCATTGCAGAATTAAACTTTGTTAAAAAGAGACTGAGCAAAATAATAGTTTTTTATTCATGAGGCATCCTGACTTTGGTTTATTTTGTTTTGAATTCTTGCTTCACTTCCTCTATTTTAAAGCTATTTCTTTTAAATGTGGGGGTTTTTAGGAATGTAATAGTTCAGCCAAAGATTTTTATGCATATTTGAAATGACTGTGCATTATTAGGTTAATTTGGTTTACATTTTTGAAACAATAATTCAGAGACAATTTAAAGGCAATCAAAATCCTGAAGCTTTTAGAAATAATTCCTAATCCTGCAATGGTTATATAAGTATAGATAGAATTTGTCATGAGTTGTATGCTGCTGTAAAATCCTGAATGATGTTATTAAACCAAATCCACAAATTTTGTTTATTCTATTGGCACGTACATATTTTCTGCTGGTTGCCACTAAGGACTGCTGCCATGTGGAGTCCTGAAGTACCCTCATGCTTCCACACTCAGACCTCTGGGTCTGACTTGCAATAAATCTTTTCTAAATGGGAATTTAGCCAGCTGTCCCTAGCTCCTGTTCTAAATTTGCACAAAAGGTTGTACAGATATGCAAAAGGAGTGCATGTATTCATCAGTTCTTGCTCATCCAGATGTGCACATGTGCTGGAAGTGATGTATGAGCTAGCTGAACTGAAGCCTTTCCTCCAGGTCTTCCAGTTGGCATGCACTCATGATGCCCTGGAAGCCTTGTAGGATCTGTAGGATCAACACGAGTTAATTTTTTTATGCAACTGTCTTTATTTCAAGCATTAAAAACATTTAGAGTGAGAAAAATAGGATTAGAAAATTATCTAATGGGGAAAAAAGCCCTGAATACTTGGAAGAATTGGCTTCTCTGTTTATTTTTTATGAAAATATGTTTTTGGAATATGTGTAATGTACCTGATTCTTAGGTGACCATTTCAGTAGTAGTATTAATTTTATTTTTTTAGTGTATTTTAATATACAAATTTTCTTAGTATTGCATAGCAATAAAAATCTCAGTAAAGATATTACACATGCAGTTCATCTACTGTGCTTTCTTCATACTGCCTGATCTTACCTAGGATTATTTGCAAATAATAGAGGAAAAGATTGACAGAGTGGAGTTGTTAAATAATAGTTGGGTGATTTATCCTCCCAACTATCCACAAGCTATTTTTGCATTCAAGTGATAAAGGAATACCAAATCTTTTTGAAGCCTCTTGTGCTCTTGAGCATGGGAGAAGTACATGGAGACTGCTCTTGCTGGTTTTCAAATATGTATCTTGCTATTCACCTTCTAATTTTCTCAAGATTATGATATTTGATGTTTTTCATTTAGATCTACAGAAGAATATCTATCTTATCCGGAAAAGTCTCTCTATTAAAGGAGGATCAAAAATACGAATATGGTTGCATTTTTAAGACATGAAAATGAAAGGCAGAGTAAAGTACTTTTTTTTTATTATTTGAAATCACATTTTTGTTTAATGCCGTTCTCAGGTTTTTGTGTGCTTGATTTATGGTTTGTGAAGGATTAAGGCTGGCAATCCCAACTTTCAAAGTAATCCAGGGAAACAACTCCAGTCTATTTCTTTTAATTTTGAATAAGTCTCACTCTTATTCTAGAAAGAAAATCAAATTCATGGTGTGGACTAGAGTGGGGAGAAATGATCCTATATTGTTTGCAAGTAAAGCCATCTGATGGCTGGTTAAAGGAACGGTTTGTGCTGCCCCTGTCATTTATTACAGAAGTATAGCCATGCTGGGAGTACAATTCCTGTTGCCATGGAGTAGAAATGCATATCAGTGTTAGACAAATTTTAGGCTATGAAATGAAAAATATACTGGGCTAGCTCTAAAACAGAGAAGGGGCATTTAAGCAGAAAGAACATAATAACTCAGTCTTGAATTTGCACAAAACTTACCTTTCTTTCAGAATGCCTCCTTTAAAAAAAAGACAAATAGTGGTGTCCTAATGATACATTTCATCTAAATGAGATCACAATGTCCTCCAATTTTCCATAATAACATTGAACTAGTATTGACTATCACGACTATGTAAAATTCACTGGTAACACTTGAAAAGTTCAGACGTCCTGTTCAAACACCAATTGTCACAGCTGGACACAAAATGAAGATGCTTGACTCCACTCAGAAGGCAGAAGAGAATCAGAAGGCTTTATTACCTAATTCTTAGTACCTTTTATAAGGTGTTCTGATACAGACTTAACATGATTGGTGAAAGAGAACAACACCTCTCTAGTCCTATTGGTGGAACCAGAGAAGCACAAATGCACAGCTGTACAGCTTTGTTTTGAGAAAGAAAGGTTATTTATAAAAATTGCCCTTGAAGAAAAGCTCCCCCAAGAAATCTTCCCTTGGGAAGAAATCAGCCACTAGCAAGCTAAAAACCCTTCAGACTCAGAAATATCAGGCCCACACCAACCAATTCACACTGTCTTTACCAGCAAGATATGCTGACATAAATGTGAGAGAAAAAATTTTAACAAAGGAGTGGTGTTGTTTTAGTATAAACTACTTGTATTCTATTGCAGTTTATCACTGGAGTTAAAATACTTGATTTTTTTTAGGAACAACTAACTCAGAAAATTCTAGGTTTCAATGTCTGAGAACTTAAAAAAAAAAAAAAGCCAATTAGATTAACTTTCTGTTGCTGCAAGCTTTGAAAATAAGAAAAAACTTCACAGAATCTACCGTCACGACTCAGTTGAAAACTATTAATACCTTGATCCCTGGTATTAGCTATTGTGCTCTCTGTTGCCTAGGAAGGAAAAATTAAGGACTAGGGGGCAGTAAGATGAAGGAGTAATGGCTTTTACAGCGGTGGTCCATGCTCCCCAGAGCTTCATAAACACCAGCAAAACCTTTCAGAGATGTTTCCCTCTTGCAGTACTTGTGTGTGGTGCTGCTGCCAGCACCAAGCCCAGCACAGTAAAGCATCACATCAGGAGGTATGCCCTGGAGTGGGAAGTTTGCCTGCAGAGTAGCCACTGTGGTGTCTCATCTAGAGCTGGCAGGGACAAACACATAGAAAATCAGGCTAAGAGAGAAGGAAGACCCACTGCAGGGTGATTTAGAAGAGAGTAGCCAATCATCATTCACAGAGACATGTATAGAGTGAACTCCAAAATTTTCTGTTGGCATCTCCACCACCTAGAAATGAAAAATTAAATTTAAAAAAAATAATAAATGAAAAGTAGGATAGCAAGGGAAATGCAAATCCAATGGTTCAAGTATAGCTCAGTTTGTTGACATTTGGTGTTGACAACACAAATGTAATACATATGATTTTCAAAGGCTTTATGACTGTTACATTCCTTACTGAATGCAAACTTAATTTTCATAGTTGCCTACAATTATGTATGTGCAGCTGTATCCAAACATATTTGGAATTCATTATCAGGGTTCTCCTTGAATGCTTTTATTTTTTCCAAAATAGAAGAACTGAAACCAAGAATGTCATAGACAGATGACAAAAAGATTTTCTCAGCATCATGGAACACTATCCAAAAGTTGTGATGCTGAAGAATGAAACTAAAAAATAAAGAACCTGATAACTGAACTCCATTTTTAAGAATGTTTTCATGTGGCTACAGAACCTACTACTAATTTCCTTATTTGTGTATTTTTGCAATGAATGGAATGTTTTTCATTCCATCTGCCCACACTGGCATCATCCTGCCCTTAATGATGATGAGATGGTGAATTGGCACTAGCTAATATTCATCTTTACACCTGCACTGCAGTTATTTAGGAGAACATTCAACAGTCTCTTGGCTTGTCTTCATGGATAGACATACTTATCAATGAAAAACACTGAGTTTGTTTCCAGTGGGGGTTTTTTGGGTTGTTTGTTTATTTTGTGTGTGGAGGTTTTGGTTTTGGTTTTGGTTTTGGTTTTGGTTTTGGTTTTGGTTTTGGTTTTGGTTTTGGTTTTGGTTTTGGTTTGCTTTTAATCAGGGTATTGGGTTTTACTTGCCAGCACTGTCCTTAATAAGAATAATATGAAAAATTCTTTTTTGAAAGCTATACTGGACATTTGATCGTATTTTAATTCAAATTTCAATAGAAATATTACATAAGATAGATTGTGTATTTTGATTACTGCTTTCCTGGACATCAGCATTCTTGGAGTATGTGAATCAAAAGCAAGTTCTGCCTAGAAGGAGTAAACCAGAAACAATTTAAAAAAGAAGTAGGAGATCCTGTTCAGGACCGGTCTGATAGCCTGGCCCAGCTAACTGCAGACATCTGTATAACAGACCTTTATGTCCATTTGGGATGACAAAACACCTATCCTCTGTGTCCATGTTTCATGGACCTTCCATGACAACAAAATATTCCAATGAACATAAGACTTTCCACTATGGGCTGTTGCATTTCAGATGCTGTTTCCCATAGGATGAGGGAGTGACAATTTCACTACTCCTGTCAGACATGCTGTTAAGAATCAAAAGAGAAGAATGTTATAAATGAGTTTACACAAACGGAAGCTGCACCCATGCTGGTTCTTTCCTTCAGGCTTGGAGGTTTCTGTGGCTTTATAGCTTTACAGTTTCTTTATGGCTTTGTCATCTCAACAAAAAGGAGAAATGCATATCAGTGTTAGACAAATTTTAGGCTATGAAATGAAAAATATAAGAATAATTCAGAAGTACTGAGAAAGGGGGAGTGTTAAAAGAGGAAGGAGGTGTTACATTCTATGTATAAAACTAAACTTCACAGCTAGTCACATATATTACTTGAATCCGATAATAAATAAATATTTCCTACAATACTTAAATAGTTTGTACTTCAAATGTTAATTTAATTGTAACTGAACTAGGAATAGCTTGCACTTTTTAAATAGACCAATAAAACATTAGTTAGACTAGGAGGAAAATCTTGGTTAATTTATAAGACAGGCCCCCTTTTTCCCCTAACAGTCTTTTGATGGTAACATGAGGGGCGACTTCTTACAAACTATTCCTCATTGCTGAGCTCCTCTTGAAACAAGGTCTATTTTCTCTCTTTAAAATCTTTGGGAACAGGCAGCTATTGTCAAATGCTTCAATACTTAATGTTGCCTATTCTGAATTTGATTTCTCTTCCCGAGACAGCCCATAGGAGACTTCAAGTGCAATACTTATTCTAGTGGCTATTTAATTCCTCCCTCAGCACAGAAGCTGGGTTCTTTGACATGTGGAGAAAAAGATAAGGGATAAATGGGATTAATGAGCACTTGAAATAAAAAGTTACTATAAAGGTTATAAATCAAAGTTTATATCTAAAGAATAGAACCCCTTGGGGTTATTCATGCTGTAAATTTTTATGCTTGAATTAAATCAGAGATTTTTCAGAGTGACTAGCACTGAAACTATTATATTTAATTTATCTGTAAGACAGTATTTAATTGATATCAAACTACAGTTAAAAAACACTAGTCATCATAATAGATCACAATAGGACAGGGACATTTCAGTGTCAAGTGCACTATGGCATAAATTCACTGGTATGAACATGTGGAAAAGGGATAGCCAAGCTGATACTATGAGGAGCTGAGGAAGAACTGAGGAAGGAAAACACGTTACCTGGGATTGAGGTGAGAAGGGATTATTTTTGAAAGGACATGTATTTCTAATAATTGCATTAACATCAAAATTGGTTGGGAGAGATGACTGAAATGAACATAAATATTTATGAAACAGTTAACATTTCTGCTTTCAACCTAGGTGAAGTTTATGGTAAGACAGATATTGCATGTTAATAAAATATCAGGAAAGACTAGAACAAAGGGAACAAATTATTGGTGTAGTAGCTATTCAGCCAATCTGAAACAGAACAGTTTGGAGATCTATAGTTGGTTTTATATGCTTGTAGTAGCTGTGTTTCTTTATGCTGAGTGTAAACATCTACTTGAATATAATATTTGGGGGACACGTATTTTTACATGACTTGAGATTTGTAAAGCATGTATATATAGTCCATAGATTGACACAATATTTTTATGAAACTTTAAAAACTATCACAAAGGGGTTAATGATGTTTTTCCATGTTAATTTTTAAGCATCTGATATTGTACCATTAAAAAGTACACAGAATTTTCTTTCTGTGAACCAGTGCAATTGCTTCTTTGCACCTGTTTATGGTTTGTGTAGGCAGTGCTCTGTGGAAGAAAAATTCACAGCCTAAGCTGTGTGGAAAAATACTTTGGTCTGAGACATACACCTGATAATATCATTGTATTTCTCTGACTTTTATAAACTAGCTGAATATTTGTACACGTTGAAGAAGAGTATGTACTTAAGTATAGAAACTTTTAGAATCTGGAAATGAATGTGAAAAGTAAAATTCTTAGTCATTAAATGAAATCCATGTACACACACGCAAAATAAGCAGAAAGAATAATGGCAAGTAGATTTTCTATCTCTAAATCTCTTAACTTTGGTATAATTTTCTGCTAAATAGTTGCTACTTACACAATTAAGACTGCTCCACATAAAAGGCTTCTGACTTTTAATAATTATTTATAAAAAACAACAAATCTCAGAAATCACAATCACTGAATAAGGTTAATTTTGCAGACCATTAGCAGGCAGATTCACATTCTCCTACAACTTGGACACCTGTCAGTTGGGGAATTTCATAGAAATAATACATAGATTACTTGTGTAATAGGGTAAAATAGCTAATTTTTAGATTTATGAACTCTAATATACCAAAATCTTCAGCTGACATGAATCAGTGAAGCTGTACTATTCTATGTGAGATGAAATTCAGACACTGTGTCTCAAAGGCAATTTGGGTTTAACTTTTGGAATAATCTTTAGGAATAATGTATATATTTTATGAATAACATGATTTGCAAAATGTGCATACTTTGGTCAGTGTTTGGTAGCTGGGATAGTTTGAGTTATGAGTATTGTATTCAAATGGGGAAAAAATTGCCACGACCATTATTACTGTATGTACTTCTTTGCCAGATTTACTTTTGTTTCTACTAAAAACTGTAAAGGCTATTGACTTCTACTGTAAGTTTTTTCCACCCTATACACATTGCAATCTCTCAGACATGTGTTTGAGGTAGGACTAATATTTTTAATAAGTAAATTCATAAAACCACGTAATGGAATTCTATTACAGGCAAAAATTTGAGATACAGTACATGGGCTATAAGCCAGGCCACTACTTGAATATTTTTTCTGCTAAGAAAGTTGGCTTTAGCATGTGTGATTTCCCAAGCCTCAGTGACAAAATGACAGACATTTGTAGTTCTTAATTATTCATAAACCACATTAATGATACTTAGAAAATGCAGTCATTAGAAAGTATTTAAAGAATAACAGTCCATCTATATTACTACAGTTTGTGAACAAGTTGTTCAAATAAAAGTTTTTGAAATTATATTTCAAATGGATGACCACATTTATTTATGTACTTGTGTATTACATTTTAAGGATTTCTTTTTATATATTTTTTTTTAGCACATGTAAGGGAAATAACAGTTCCCTTCAGTATATCATAATTAACCAGACCTAACATGATAACATTTCAAAAGTGGTCAAAAAGAAGAAAAGATGTGACAATTAGAGAAGGATGGACTATACACTGATACAGATTGTTCATGATAGTTTCTTTATTATGGATGATTCATATACCTGCCTTTTAAAACAAATTAGAAGAAAAAGAAGTAAAATCATTGCTACATATTATTTCTATTGAAATAACATATACTTGTTTCGTATCTGTGCACTTGCATTAGCCCAGTGATAGAAGAAAAGGTGCAAAGAGAAAGTGTGCAAAGCTACTCCAAATGAAACTACATTGTTGCATACAGTTACAGTTTAAATACAATACCCTGTTTGATATTAATATATTCATTAAGAGTCTCTTTGCTGGTAAATATTTAATAATGCCAAGCTTCCTTGTAAACATGAAGTTTGCAATGTAGATGACCAGCAATAAAACTACCTAGCTGTAAGGGTTCAAGGTGTGTTGGTAAGATCATATTTAGATTGTCAACATGATCAAGATTGTGATATAGGAAAGAAGTTCTTGCAGGATGAGTTAGCGCTCAATAAGGCTGTAAGTCTTCAGTGTGTTGCATACAGGGAGGGGGACACGGATGTTTTACTGCTCCTTCACAGAGGTCCTTTGGCTTCACTGAGGCTCAGATATGAAATGGATAGGAAGTAGGAAAGAGATGGGACTCTAAAAATGCTGCAGACTCCTAAGACTCGCATTTTAGGAGTAAATCTATCCAGGACTGATAACTGCTGTAGGACAAGTACACCAGCTAAACCACCCAGATAGAACTCTTAATAATGCAGTTGTGCTATGCTAACCTTTCATACAGGGGGAATGACTTGGAATGACTTGGAATATAAAAGAGCATACTATGGCTCATCCTCTTTCACAGAAGCAAGTAATCTCAGATGTTTCAAACTGCATCTCCTTAGAATGGACGGAAATCATCATTATTTTCACCAGTCATCTTTATGTTGACCATAAAGAGTCAGATCTTGTGAGGTGCTGACTTACATTGTCGGTGTCAGTGGACAGCTGGTAAGGGTGCTGATTGTCTTGCATGAATCACTTTGACTCTTTTGAAGCAACAGACTCGAATTAAAAGTAATAATTACTGCAGATTTAAGCATCATTCATTATTCTTCTACTTTTGTAATAAGTAGTTTTGCAATCCTTACCTAAAACATACTTCAGAATGGCAGTAAATGCAAAAGTAATCTCAAGAGGGCAGCAGATATTATCCAAAGTTTTCATCCATAGTAATTTAAACAAAATTATCAACTCTTCCCCCAAAGAAGAACAAGAGATAAATTTCTTAAAATTATTGCTATATTTAGCAGCTCTTAACATCACCAACATGCACATTTCTGTGATTTAGATTTAATACAAATATTTCAAAATACAGATCTGAAAAATGCTCTCATTTTTTTATTACAGGCCTATTCAATAAAATATATACCTTTGGTATAATATGTTCTGTTGTATATAGCAAACCATTTTCATTGTCATCAAAAATATATTTTAGCAATTTCAAATTACAGGGGACTTTAATTCCTCAGATAACCCACATATTGGATACAGTATCTTGAACCAGCTCATAAATACGTAGACATGATACATGTAGGAAATGGTAAGTGAAAGGTCTTTGAGAACTCTAAACTTACTAATGATTAAGCTACTTTAACTTTCTTTATGCTACTTTCATAGATATATAATAAGACATTATTTTCATTGAAAATATGCTTTAAATAAGGCAATTTTTGTAACAATTTAAATAGTATTTTTTTTTCTTGCATGAAAAACTCATTTAGTTGTAAGGTGGTCATGCCTTCCTTGGCATTCTAAAATCACTACACACAAAGCAATATAATTACAGAGCTAAGCATCCTCCAAGGATGAAATCACAGTGAAGAAAGCTGTGAAATACTTTATGCTGTAAATCATATTGTATCATATCATATGATGATACCACAATAGAAGAGAGCTGGTTATTTACACAGTGGTTCTGACTGGAAAATGTAAACAAAGATGAGTCATGCACCTCAACAATGCATTGACTTGCTAGTTCATATCCAAGGTTTTACAATGTTGTTCATTTAGTTCCGTTGATAACTTGACATGAGGCACCTGTTTTTAAGGTAAGAAACTGGTCAGATGATGAAGTCAGTGGGGCTTTCAAGTAAATATGAATGCATTCCCTTTACTTCATTAGTTAACCAAGGGTATACTAACCTAAGATACAAGAAAGATGGAATGCTGCTAGCTTTATATGCAGTTAAAGGAGTTCTATGACAGAATGACTGTTTTCTAAGACATATGAGCTCAAGAAAATCTCCAGTACAGTAAATAATATTTTAAAATAACTGCTTAAGTAAAGATCTTGTTTTAACAGATTAACACAGATCTTGTTTTAACACAGATTAACAAAAGTCTGATGGCTATTCAGAAGCTCCTAGTCCCACTGACGTTGTTGGAATTAGCTTGGAAAAGCTCAAGTGTACTTGAACATCACCGTAGGTATAAACAATTGAGCATTAAAAGGTATGACAGTTGGAGCTTCTTTCCACAACTAAATGCTCTTTCTTTTTAACGTCAATTTGAAGGTGAATCCTATTGTGAATTACTTTTCTCTGCCAGAGAACTTCATTATAAAGAGAGATTCATTGTTGCAGGAGAAAGCCTGTCTTGCTACTCTTCCTCATTTCTCACTGTACTTCCCCTTACTGAAGAGGTCCCTGCTGTCTGTGGAAAGTCCTGAGAATCACGTGTTCCTCTCTGTACCATTGTTATAGGTAGTATCTTCTCTTCTGTGTTGTTTCAAGGTGTCTAATTACACTTAGGTTATTACACTGTATTCATAATTTTGGTAGACACCTAATTATTAATTTGAAAAGTTTATCTGTGGCAGGTTAAAAAAAAAACAAAAACAAACTGCTAGCCTCAAGTTATTCTCAGGAGATCAGTTTCAGAAAGATGTTAAATACTCATCCTTGTACACGTCTCCTTTCCCAGTGATTCCACTCACCAGACAAAATTTTCATACTCAAAACTATCACTCCTATTAAATTAATCTTCTCACAGAGATTTAGAGCTTCTGTCTTGTACACAAGTGAGATATAACAGTTCTTTCTCACTTATGTTTCTAGAAGGTGTTTCCCCAGAAACTCCTCTGGGGCACTTCCTATTTCAGGAGTTACTGTCTCTCCAGAAGTAATGGTCATTTAAATTTCCCTTCCCAACCCTCCTACACCTCTTTTTCATGCTGAAACAGCTTGAACTGATGAATCATGGCTCTCTTCCTTCCTTGCTGTTTATCCTCCTGCCCTTGGAGCTTTGAAGATAATCATTCAGGCATGTTTCTCCTCCTAAAAGTTATGTTAAAATTGAGAAGTCAATTGAGAATGTCATTCCTAGGAGGGCTGATGAGGTTTAATATCCAAAAAAATTATATTTGTGTCCACGTTAGTAGCAAAGAAATAAAGATAGAGGTACTTATCAAAAATTCTAATGAATTTTCAATCACCTTGATTTTTCACTTCACATCTTGTAATATATTACATAAAGGTCGTTTTTCATTTTTTAAAAGAAGTTTTCAGAGGTTTTAGAATCATGACCGTAACATAGACAGAAAAAGCATGTGGAAAGTGGCAGGAATACTTTTATGATTTGTTTAACTGAACCAGGCAATATGAATACTTCTGATTCAATCTCTTTCTAGGTGCTTATCTCCTTCTAAAAAAAAAAAAGTAGCCATTCATATCTTTTATTCCCTCAAGGGTATCATTATGTCATTATACAAGGATATATACCATTGTATAATAGGATCTGTATGTCAAGGCTCTGTAACAAGCTTCCAAACACCATGCAAGGAGAATTTGATCAAAGTGCTTTCAGTGTAGAAGATATATTTCACTATAATATTTAAAAGGAAGTCTAATAAAATGGACACTTTTTTTGAATGCTGTTAAGTGATAATAGTAAGATTCCCATTTTCAGACAGAGTCCACCTTCACTTGATTGTTGTTTGTAATCAGTGGAGAAGGTTTGCTTCTCATTCTGTCTCCTGCTTCATTAGAACTATCCTGGAAAAAAACTTTTGCTGTACAAAAACTGACAATAATTCTCTTGTATTCTCTTCTGAAGTTCTGGTTCAGGAGTCCATATACTATAGCATTAAGGCAGCTGTTGAAATATGCCATGTAATAGCTAGACACAAACAACCACTCTGGAATCCTGGGGATTACAGTTTTTGGGTTGACAGCCACTGCAAGGCCTATACAGTTCAAAGGTGCCCAGCAGACTGCAAACAGTACAAATACCACAAACATGGTTACAAAGTTTCTGAAATCATGTGGTTTCAGCCTAGGGTTGTTATCTGGTTTAACCCTTCGCCTTACCTGAATAACGAGGATCCATATTCTCAAGTAACAGAAAGTAACTACGGCTATGGGAAGCAGAAAGTGGAAAAACACAACTGCTATAGTATATGCTGAGCTCACAGACTGTGCAAATGTACATGAGTAAATCCTGGGGTCATACTGTAGCGATCCCACAAACAGGTTGGGCACTATAGCAACAAATGTTAGGACCCATATAAGAACAATATAGCACAATGAATTCTTGTCGCTGTACAGCTTGTCATATTTGAGACTGTGGCAGATATAGCAGTACCGATTGATAGCGATGCCTGTAATATTGAAGATTGATCCAATGACACTTAGGCCCATCAAGAAGCCACTAATCTGGCAGTGTAGGTATCCCAGTTTCCATCCGTTGTGAAACACAGATGTGAGGACCAGTGGATAAGGGTAGATAGCTACTATCAAGTCTGCAACTGCCAGGCTTACAACAAACACATTTCCTGTAAAATAAATATAAAAAGGCAAGTATTAGTTTCTCTTTTGCTCTTTTCTGTCATTTCTGCCCTTATTATATTAATGAGAAGCCTCAGTGGAACACTTTAAATGTAATTAGTTTCTACTTTCTAGCTCAAAATTCATTGTCATATATTAGAAATAAGACACTAATTTTTAGTTTAAAAAGGTAGCTTAACTTAAAGATACACCTTTTGAAAGAAAGCTGTCTTTAAGCTTATCTATCATTACCTATTATTTTTCTTACGCTATTTATTTGGATTCTTTCAATCACACAGACTTAGAATTCATATGAAATCAAAATATTCATAACTTTATGGCTTGCTTTAGTTTTAAGTAGTCTGTCTTGAAAAATCAGCAGAAATAATATTACTAATAATTTCCAAACTCACATTTACCTTCTTTATTTAACTTCATTATATTAACCAGCCCTTAACTTCTCCAGTCCTGAAACTAAAATCTCTGTTCTCCCATTTATATTTCAAGCTTCCATGACTTTAGTATGATTTTTACATTATTCTCTTTGAATCTGCTAACAAGTGCATAAATAACTTCTAAGAGTCTAGTTGAACACAGTTGTCTTTCCTGAAGACAAACTCTTCAGTAAAAAAAGAGATGCTGGGTAGTGGCCCAGACAGTTCTCACACAGCACTGATGCCCCATTTTTCTCTGCCTCCATACTGGAAAATTTAGCAATGAAACATTCTGCTGATTCATTTTTAAACAAAGGGAGATGATATTCTTCAAAGACAAATTCATCACGTTTTGAATTCATTTTTTGAGTCTAGATTATATTTTCCCTTTTTATTTGTGTAAATTATAACCCATATGAATGCCTCCCAGCCATTCTAAGAAGAAGTTGACAAGAAACATTGATGTCACTTTTATTAATTTCTTTAAAATAACTATTACATGTAAAGCTCTAGTTATTCATGTCCATAAGTACAAAAAGCTATCAATGTTATCTATACATGCATGTTTGTAGGTATATAAATGCATATATACATAGGCATTTGATTTTCTACTTTGTAGAGAATGCTGAGATTATTCATGGAAGATGAAATACATGCTTCCCTTGCAACCTGTAATAAAATATATTAGTTTTAGATGATGTACAATTGCAGTGCTAATCAAAGGTGGGCTTGCTGAATTGTTTAATGCATTTATTTTAAGCATACAAAATATAAACAGATAATAGCAGGTTAATAGGAAAGGCAATGCCCAATAGGGCATTTTAGCTGCTAAAATTCTCAAAACTAATTTTTTGAATATATTATTTCAAATGTCTTTGAATGCATAGTTCCTTATCAATCTCAGGCTTTAAAAGTCCAGTTAGAAATGTTCTACCTGCAAATACTGTCAGAGAAAAACATAGAAATTATCTTTCTCTGGATGCTACCTACACTGTTGTGCTTAAATTTTGATACATGCACAAAGTACCACATTTGATATTTATACTAATGGCACCTGGAACAAATGGCCTCAATTAAAAGACTGCTGCACTAGTTTTTCCTTGATTTAGTATCTGGATTTATAAATAACTTTCTTGTGATTGTGTCTGTAGCTGTTTCATCTTTGACTGGGGATTCACTGCCAGACTGAAATATGCTTATCCTGAAGCCTTTGGCAGAATTCCAGATCATTTCAGCACAAACATCACAGCTTCCTTAGGCAGAAGATGACACAGGAAAAAAGCACTGCTTTCAGAATTTATCCTTGACGTAGTGGCAACTGATACAAGAACAGGAGACTGTATGGAACTTACAGCTCTTTGTTCATCTGATGAATCAATAAGCAGAAAGTAAATGAAAAGGCACTGTTGGCAGGCTTTTTCCCCCTGTCCAGAATATTGCAGGATTGATGAAATGGTAGCATATAAACTCCAGACACTTAATAAAATGTAATACTTGAAAGAATTCTATTTATATTTTCTTATTAACTTTCGGCTTAGCTGGAGACTGCCCATCCTAAACTTCTTTCTCTGCCATCCACTAAAACTTCTGCTGCTGCTCACCATTATTATTGCTAATATTGTCATTATTTACCCACTTTAGCCAAATGATAAGGACAAAGTTAAAAGGCTTTTTTGCCCTTTAAAAGGTGGTGTATTGAAAGGTGACAGATGATATACATTTCTCTGAAGGGTTTTAGCTTTAGAAACAAATGAGTCTAGGAAGAGTAAGTACTCTGTCTCCAAATCAACCAAATGTCAGGCTTCCATAAACTCGTGCACCATGGTTGTTCCAGCTTTTTTCAACTATCTGCTGTAGAATCGCAAACTGAAAATCTTGGAAACACAAGCTGTTTCATGTGAAAATTGGAGGCTAGCAGGAGGCTAGCAGGATATCCTAGTAGCCTGTCTTAAAAAAAAAAAAAAAAAGAAATCATGAGTTTGGAAATCAAGTCCCAAACTGCCAGCTTATGGTTAGTATGTCAGCTGAATGAATGAAGGACTGGGGGTGGAAAATGCTTGGAAACCAGATACCTGTTTGCAGACATTTAATTTGCTTTTCAGGAAGGGTTATTTTATCATTTGAGTTCAGATATGCTTTTTTTATGAGCATGGAAATATTTTGCTAACACAAAAAATTCAAGTAAAAAAAAAAGTTGGGATTAGTATGATGGTTGTATATTTTGGGGCTCATTGCTTCAGACCCTGAAGTTGGAGCTGAAATGAAGTTGAGCTTTCATATGTTATATAATAAACAATTAAAAAACATGATCCTAGCTTTAGCTACCACAATCAGTAAAAAAATTTCTAATATATGAAATTCCCATCTTATAATGGCATGTTTGTGAAATTATACCCTTACATTTGTATAATACTTGGTATTTTAGAGGTACCACAAAAATGTGTCTAGGAAAGGGTTAATTTTTATCTTCAGATTTAAATTTGAACAGAATGCTATAATTTAAGCCTGAAGTTCTGTATTTAACTGCAAAAAGGCCACAAAATCAAAATCTTGAATAACTCTTCCTTGAAGTAAAAATATCCATTCTCTTTAGAGAGTAAGATCACGTTACTGTGAAAAAATGTGATTTGTGTACCTAAAGAATATATTATTATGCATTAACACCAGCTGGCTGAACTGAGAAGGCAGAGGTTGAATTTCTTGACTTTGACATAAGCCAAATAAGCTTTAATAAATTTAAGCAAATGTTGTGCAGTGGATGTGTGTGGGAAGAAAGATAATCTACTGGTAACCAGCTTGAGCAGGTTATGTTTTTAGGTGCTGTCTAAAGCAATGTTCCATTAAATATTTTCACCACCCTTACTGAAAAAGAAGCCTTTCTGCTCATCAAACACATAGCAACATCAGACCTATTTGCTGAATTTAAAGCTGTATTAATGCAACAGAAAACAAACAAGTGTTTTCCTAGACAATTTGGCTTCCAAGAGCACAATACAACATTAACTGAGTGTAAAAATTGTGACCCTGACAGGTTATAAGAAAAATGCTTATGGGATTGCCAAGATGTCAAAATGAATATAAGAGCCTCAATAAGAACTACATGATTTAGTTGTATCAGTAGCAAATTTTATTTGCAGAACATATAAAATTACTGTGTGGGTTGTTATTCCCTTGATTTAGTGCTAAGCATTTCCTAAATGATAATCAGAAAGTTTCCAGAAATTTCTAGCAACTTAAATATGTGCAGAATATTAATGGAAAAGATTAAAATTACATAGACTAGGTGGTGCTGAATTCCTGTCATAGAGTTAGAATGGAGGGCTGAACATAGCAGGTCAAAAATGACTAATTCTTCTGGCAATTTTTAGAGAACTGAAGGTGAATTTGGTCTAGAGAGTTCTTTCCTCAAGTGTTAGGACTGTAAAGTACTTTTATTCTTCTAAAATATTTAGTCTGGGGAAAATAACCTACTGTAAAAAAGGGAAACAGCATATGCATAGAAAAAAAATCAGTGTTATAAAGCACTTGGGGGATTCCAGCTAGAATATTTGGTACTCAGAAAATCTGAGTGAATTTTAGAAAAGATCTCATATTACTGGCAACATCAGTAAGGCTATGTTTTCTCTTTTTTTTTCACAAGTTATTTCTATACCTTTTAATACTGCTTGTCAAGTCATTATTCTATTCACCTTTTTCAAAGTTTTCCTAGATAAGTAATGCTTTGGCTGCATACAACAAATGCTTTCCACAAGCCATCCTGTTTTCTTTGTGTAGTTCCATTTTGAAACACATACCATCATGCGGACCAATTTTAGGTGAGGGTTTTAGTCTTATTCCAACTGGAGCTGCTTTATCTTTTAGGTAAGAATAAACAGTAGGTGCATCAGTCATTGAAATCACATACAAGGATTTTGTTTCAGTGGCCACTTCCTCAGACCTTTAATGTTTACTTGCTAAGCATATCTTTAAGGAAAGAGGATAGTGTAATTGGTCCAACACTGCTAATTTTTAGAAGATCAAACTTTGTTTCTAATGATCAGATTCTAGTCATTCTGATCTACTGCCTTTTCACCACCTGTAAGATATTGCCAGATATGTTAATAGTTGTTTCTAATTGTTTCAGAACTAGCCTTAAGTAACAGGATGCTTTCCTATAAATTCTGATCATGTTTTGTAGACATTAAACTGTATTTAAATATCATACTGCCAAGTTTTTCATGTCCACAGTTTTTACACATCTAATGGCACAAAAAAAAATTATTTACATTTTTAAGTACAGGTTTCTGATCATTCTAATACTTCTACCAATTTCCCTCAAGGACAGCTTACAGATTTTTTTGACATTATGAAATCTTTCTGATTAATCTAGCCCTTGCTCAGGATGTTAATTTGAAAGTTTATGCACCTAGCTGAAAACAAGACTATGATAAATACTCACGAGTGAACACCTACAGCATCAGAAACTTTAAATGTTATACTTCATATGGGTACAGCATCAGAGAGATTAACTTCTTCCTGAGAGAGGCATTTTGTCAGGCCTCTATATATTTAATGATGCTTCCATGCACAAAATGGTATCCCAATGACAACTATTAAAGCTAGATTTGTTTCATATTCAATTAACAGTTTTGCCCTGAATATTGTTCCATTAGCACCAATATTTCACTTGTAAAACATCGCAAACAACTAAAAAATCAAGGAATGAAAGCTGGTTTTGGGAATACCTAATAAAAATTTAATAAAATTTTCTTGTATATGTATCCAGAAACAGATCTTAGGTTAATCAGTCTTTCTTCTACCTGGGAGATCAACCAGTCAGGATGTTTCAAAAAAACCATTAAATTAATATTGCAAAGTTGTTGTACCTGGCAGCACAGTTTGGTTTTCCACAGAGATCGTGCACAACAAAAATTGCTAAATTAAAATACTTCTAAGTGGGGACAATGACCATGGTTTCTTAGGAAAAAACCCAAAGTCAAGTAAGGTTACTTAGACAAGAAGCAGTCCGTGCTTCACTGAAGAAAGATTTGAAATGTCTAAGAAACTAACAGTCCTTGCAGCTCAGCGTCAAAATGGCACAAAACAGCTGAGCAAAAATGTAGACATTAATATTACATAAGCTTTAGTTACTCCTGGGAGCTTCATTCACTTTACAGATCATAATATCAACTCCCCTAGATCTGAAAAGCCTATTTTTAAACTAAAGGCACTATTTATAAATTTGTCCTGAATCAAGAAGTCCACGTGCACATTAAATTTGAATAGCATGATAGGCTTGTGGGTTTTGCTTCTTATTAGCAAGTTAATCCTGATGCTGCAGGTGGTGATACAAGGAAATGTGGAAGGTTTAAAGCCCATAGTCAACCTTGTAGCTTTAAGCATACGTAAGAAAACCTCTCTTTCCTTTTAATCTGAAAAAAGACCTTGTATTACTTCATTATTTTCATAAAACCTCATTCAAATGTACAGTTCTGTCACATCATAGAAGGGACTTTCAGACCTTCTATCGCCTAGTAGGGATGCTAATGAAACCAACAGGGCAATTAAAGACATTGCTATTGCCTATCAGAAAAAATTATGATAGGCAGGTAACTTGTTAGCACTGAGGAGAGTATTAAATATTTGAGGTTTAAACTCATTTACTATCTTACTAAAGTAGAAGTACTTAGTGTCAGGTAAGTTCAGATACTGAAATCACCTAAGTAACTTCAATATTTAACTCCAGTTAATAGAAATTCAGGGTCCTGAGTCTTACAGGTCTGGACAGCTGGACTACTACAAAACAGTATATTAGAGAGATATTGAAGAATAGATTTGTTAAAGAGCTATCAGAATAATTCATATTGTAATATTTTGTTTCACTGTGCTGATAGTTGAAAACAAATTTATGTAGTCAGCACAGCATAAATGAAAGATTACTGATGCATTCAGAAAAGAAAATGCGATACTGTATTTAGATTAATTATCACACAGAATCTTCCAGCAAAGCTGCAGCAACAATTAAATTTGAAATGCCTATGCCATCTTCTGGCCAAGAAAATCAGACGCATGAAAGAGTAATTGGCAGAAAATGGCAGAGACAAATCATGTAGTATTCAGACCAAATGAATGGTTGTGTATCAGATCCAAGTTGACTGTAGCCAAAGAGTATGCAGATTAGATAAAGTGGTTTTACAGATATGCCAAACAACATACCATTTTCTGTGGTTTTATCACCTACTATCTTTTTCTGCAGTCGCATGGTACACATGTGAATAAGAAAGCTCCTGCTCTCTTTCTCAGAGTCTAAAAATATTTGTTGCTGCTATTTTTGGTGGTTCAGTCATGAGAGGAAAGCGATGTGAGTTTACTGTCAGGCACGGAAGGGAATTGAAGCCATATGCTGGAGGAGTGCCACAGACTTGGGGATGTTCCTTGCCTCTGGAAATTTTGTATGAAATGCCAGGGCTGCTTTGAAAATATCTCTTATATTGGACCTCTAACATGAGAGGCAGACTTAGTTTGTACTATGTGGCAGATTTAGGAGGTGCATGGGATATTGAATGCCTCAGTACTGATACAACTGAGGTATTTCTGGGTAAGCCAAGAAGGGCAGCACTATCTACTGGATGAATTTACCTGACATGAAACATAAAGCACCTGAGGAAAGCAGCACTAAAGAAAAGGCCTAGACAACCATTGCCCATTTAGGCAGCTAACATAGGACTAAATAGAAGCTGACACTGACTGAAGATCTCATGTGAAATTGAACTTAATACAATCTAAAAGTGGTCAGGGTCTGGGTCATTTTTAACAGCTT
Source organism: Cettia cetti (assembly GCA_013401135.1). NCBI lineage: Eukaryota > Metazoa > Chordata > Aves > Passeriformes > Sylviidae > Cettia > Cettia cetti. The sequence continues at coordinate 11,644 of VZUI01091586.1, read as the reverse complement.
TTAAGAATGCCATTTTAAAAAGCACTTCAAATAGCTCTCTGAGCAACAGTGCACCTCAGGTTACACTCATTTTTCTGTTACATTATGCACTGGCATGAAATATTTTGCTTTGAGATTCTACATAGTGAGTTCATGTCCAAGATATTTTGCTTTAGAAGCAGCAGCAAACTTAACAAGGCTTCTGTTTTTTTACAAAAATGTCTAAAATTTTATCACAGTTAATACCTATTTAGTAACAAGATTGTATTAAACTGGCACTGTCACAGGGTTTTATAGTTTTAAAACACAGAAATAAAAGATAAAAGTGACTCTTGTCACACAGCCAAAAGTGAATTAAGACATAACATAAAGTATCAAGAAGGCCTGTAATGACACTGACATGCATCAACAAGTCCTGCTGTCTTACAGAAACAATTAGAAACCAGAACAGGCAGACACATTGGTGAATGTCTCAAGTTCTGTGACCCTGGTTTTGGCTCTGATATCTGCCTGGCCTGTTCTTTCTACAGTTCACTGGGTGGGTGTGTTTTCAAAGTCAGAACATCTATCCCCTTTGAACATCAGCTTCTTCTATCATGATGGCAATATTTCAGAGATCAAATAGATTTGCCCGAATAACTTATCCACTTTTACAGAAGGGAATTATATTACCACTTCTGACTTGATCTTTTCTATCTCTAATTTCTATGATCCATTTGGGAGGAAAAAAAATCCTGTGGACAGCCTGTTCTCCAACAAGGTATTGCCTAGATGTTACAGAACACTGAGGTTCAGCGAGCTGTATGAAACTGATTAGAATAACAATATTGCTGATGTCAGAGGATCATGCTACTGAACAGCATCACAGTAGAATCAATGTGAGAGTACATTTTTCCCCTTCAACTGTGTTTGCACTAGAGACTGGAAATACATGGAAAGACAAAAATTATACTGTTCACAGTAATATCAGAGCTCAGATGAATAAAACTAGTAATACAGTTTGACCGTAGGAACAGGCAGAGATGGATACTTATGAAATAAAATTATGTTTTGTGTCTGTACAAAATCTCACAGATCTGTCAGGACTGATGCTAGATAATGTGAAGATGGAGTCTATTCCCCTCCAAATTCTAATATGTACTTTGAGAAAACAGGAGAATGAAGTTGCAACCACATAACTGACAGGAGAGCCTGACAGGAAAGGCTTCTATACTGTATAAAACATTGCAAACACAAAATCACTTTTCTGAATCTCTTTGAAAGTCACACTTTTATGTAACAGGATTTTGTGGCTGAATTTGTCGAGAATTATTCATGGGATGAAAAAGAAGTTTAAAAATTCTCAAGAGGACAAAATAATCCATTTTCTTTCTGTTATGTCTAATAACTATAGCTGGTCATTCAGCCAGTGTAGACAGTAGACAGCAAAGCTAGTAAACTGAGTTCACAAAATAGTCTTCCCAGTATTTTCTCTTAAAATCAACAGTGGTAAGACACCTGCCAAGAAAGTGGAAAATATAGCATTATAGAAAAAAATCACTTATATATAGTTATACATGTGTGTTTACTGTCCTTTCTTCTACCCATTCTCTATTTATCTATTCTTCCTTCTCCTCCTTTCCATATTTATTGCATCACCCTGTTTTTTCTCTCCTCAATGACTTATGACCCAAAACCCTTTGTTTTTTTTGTCCATCTTTTCCTCTTTTCCACTCTTCTTTCTTGCCCCAAATTTCTTAGAAAAGGAGAGAAGACACAGGTGATTATCATACTCATTTCCACCTCACCAGTTAGATGATTTTTAGAGTGCATTCCACTGTGCCACTATCACAGACCCAGGTGACTTCATTTCTTCCTCCCTTCCTTTCAGTTCTTCATTTTCTCTATTGGGCTACATCAAAAGTCAAGTTAAATGGTCCCACACCAGAGTGAAGCAAGTGAAATGGTATCAAGAACCATGGGGAATTCACCCGAATAAATGCTATTTTAATTGCAATATTAGTGGGGTTTGTTTATGAAAGTAATTGATGATATCAAGAATTTTTGCTGTTCTATACCATCAGAAATGTATTACCACTGGAAACTGAAAGATGAGCAAATAAGTGGAACTTCCATATGCATGGCAGCAAGGCGAAGGATCTTAATATCCATCTTCTCTATTGTCTTTTCCTCTTTATGATGGACAATCATGTCAAGGAAACAGGATATGGGAAAACAACTCTGAATTAAAAGAGATTGAAGATCCTAAGATGTGTAGTTGCTTTCTTCTGTAAAAAGATTTTAAAACCTTGTGAAATTTGCTCCAGCTATTGGACTAAAATTTGCTCTTCCAGTCCAAGACTAGACACCTATACTATACTCCTTTTTCTGTTGTTTATATATGTCCATAGACTGCCAGGAAAAATCTTTACTGAACACATTCTTCTGTAATTTGATGGGAACCCACACCAACTGCAGGGTTCTGGATCATCCACTGTGGGCCTGATATTTCTGAGTCTGTAAGATTTTCAGCCCGTGAGTTCTCTTGAGAAGATTTCTTGAAAAAGTTTTTGTTCCAGGACAATTCATGTAAATAACCTTTTTTCTTTTCATAACATTTCTAAGTTCTCATAACAACCTCTCTCCCAAGTGTTGTTTCTGTTACTTATCCAATGGAGAGAGGTGTCCATTCTATGGACCAATTATGTGCCTTTTTAGCACAGCATATTATAAAAAGGCTGGATGAATTGTAAATAAAGCCTTCTAATCTTTCTTCTATCTTGAACTAGAGTCAAGCTCTTTATTTCATGTCCAACAGCAACAATCCACAATGGGGTAAAAATGTGTTAAGAAGTAAAAATTAGACCTTAAACTAGTTACATGAGTGTCAGGCAAATTCAAAATATGACAAAACAACAAAGCAGACAACTTTCTTAGAGCAGATATTCTGGATTGTTGCAGCAAGCAATTAAAATGATATGCCTGGCAACTTATATCTGTCAAAAGCTTAGAGGAGAATATTTTTGCCCCTTGTACTATTGAATAAAAAAAAAGGATTTAGATATAGAATAGATTTGTAAGAAATTAATTTATAAGAAATTAAGGAACAATAAATATTAAAAATAATATGAGAAATATATAAGAAATTAAGGAAGAAGGTAGTTTATTCATTATTGCCCTGATTCACTAATCATAATTTTTTAGTTTCTGCACAATATAATGGACTCTGAAACAATGTTTCTTTAGTACATTAGATGTGTACTTTTAAATACATTGCTGATTAATCCTACAGTTGAAATTTTGTATTAGAGGAGAAAAAATTAAGATGTTGCACTACCTTAAATAAAATCTGTATTTTAATTTGTATCAAAAAAAGTTGCAGGAGATAAACACTTTATCTGCATCTAACCCCCCTTGTTTCTTTTTGTTGTTGTTTTTGTTTTGTTTGGGTTTTTTTATTTTTACCTAAAGATCAAACTTTTAGTTTTATCATAGAACGAAAATAGATGTGAATGAATAAAATTCTCAGTTTTCTAATGTTATCCTCCTTGCTAGTAGCAACAATCTGTAAGGAATTTAAGATAAAGTTTAACACTTGTGACATCTGAATGACCGTAAACTATTTTCATTTATTCTAAGTCTCCCTGGGATTCTTATCTTTGTACAATTTCGTTTCTTCATTACAAAGGCAACTGTCAGAATAGACAAAACAACAGGAACAATCTGACTACAGATTTTACAGAACTTTAAAAAATAGTCTTAAGTCATTTTTCCTGTAGTTCTTCAGACAAACAAAGATATGAATTTTTTTTCAGTGTTTCTTCTAGACAGCCTAAATTAGACACTGCGACTTCTCTGCAGGCAAAAAGACGAAGCTATCCTAAATTCATGCCAATACCTTTACAGTATACAATGATATGAGAAGTAACTGATGCTCACGTTCATCACCTAGTTATTTTGCAACTGGATACACTATTATATTTGTAGGTAATTAACATATCTCCATTTAAATTTTAACTGAATGACCTATTTTTTTGCTATCAGTCTGACTGAAAAAACTTTCACAGAAGTTGGCTCCAGATCTTTGGAAGTCATAATAAAGAGATATCATTTATTGCTTGTTTCTTTGGTTTATTTTCTTTTTTCTCTGCATGATGGGATTTTTCATACAGAACAGAATAAAATTTTGAAGCAGTAATCATTTTAGAGAAAACTAGTGAGACAAATAGTGAGGTACGATTACCCTTCGACATCATAGGAGATTTCAGGTATTTCCACACTGTACCTTACATAAGTAAGGTCAACTTGAAGGATTTTTCTTCTCTTTATTAACTACTGATATAGAAGTCCAAAATTTTTCAATATTCTCTTGATTATTTAATTAGAAAATACATGACTTTTTCATTTAATGGTTATTAGAAATAAAATGGGGTTTGGATTTGAGCCTTTTATCTTGAAAGTATTAAATTAGGTTCTTTATTGAGAGCTGCCTTATGTAGAGACATATAATTCAGCATACAGACGAATTTGCCAAACCATTGAATTCTTAGAAGTAGTATTTTGAAAAGAAAAAAAAATAGCTAAAATAATGATTCAGCTAACTCCACTGACAGGTTGAAGTAGTGTAAGTGAGCAAATAAGTGGGTCATTGCATTATTGAATTGTTATTCCTCTCCATCTTGTTTTAGCCATTTGCCTTTTCTCTGGGTTCTACTTTCATGAAGAGTTGTGTAGAATTTCTCAGAAAGAATTTTTGTTTTTTTTATTGCTAAAGACTTAAATGCTTGTTTATCAGTGAATGTAGTAAAAAAACTGTGAGTCTATGGCACTAGCTAATATGAAAGAAATATATAAATGGTGTTGACTTGCAGTACCTAAATATGTCTTCAGAACTTATCACCCAGTGTTCTTACTTAACATGCTGCACAAGACTGTCCAGCACAAATAATACAAAACTGCTGAAACCTACACTTGCTGTCAAAAGTATTGGATTTTGTATTATAGCAATTTCAGTGTGGGTGCATTTAAAAGCTGTGTTATGATAACTCATCTGAATTATTTGTACCCATTGATTTTTGTTATGACTCAGAAATACCCTAACTGAGCGCTTTGAGAAACCAAACACAATTTGTAAAATTAAGTTCAATACCTCCAGTGTGAAAATGTGAAGCCTTTCACTGTGTGAAAATAAAACAAATCCGTAAAATGATACCACCATTATTACTTTAATCTCATAATGTTAAGTATATAATATCTTAGCTGGAAAGGAGCTCCTTTCCTTTTTTAATACCTATTTTTTTTTTCTCTTATACTCCTTTCTATCTTTGTTTAAACGTTAGCAAGAATCTTACAGAAAAAAAAGCTTCTAAGCAAGCTGAAAAGCTATATATAGACAGCTAAAGATAGTATCCTTTTAAATATTCAGTAAAAACGTTTCCAGTTCTCCCTCTGAACCTTACTGCTCAGTTCTTCATCTTTTTTTAGGCACAAGCTTTCTGTGTGCCAACATACTTCATTATTTAACAAAATTTAGCAAACCAGAAGTCAACACTACTACTTATGAAACTAAAAATAAGAAACCCAAATAAATGTGGGATAAGTACCTCAATGAATATTAATAAAAAGTATTTCTATGTTGAAAGAATGCCAAAAAGTAGTTCTGTACAATTAGCGTATGCCAAAGATGCCTTATACTGTGTTGCAAAACGTGACTCAAAGTTTCTTGTGAAGAAGAATGAGCGGTAAGGAAGCCTTAGCTTCAAACAGCACTGAACAGTAGCCTCACATTTCATTACTTTGTTCTATTAGGGAATAATCATCTAATTTTTAAAACAACATCTTTGTAAAGTGTTCTACAGGTGACTGAATGCTAAAAAAACCAGTGAAAAAGCATCTTTCACACCTCCTCTAAAACAGCCTAGATTTTCTTACTTTAGTTTAAGAAAGGTTGGTATTCAGCTTTGTAGCTGATTTCTTCAAAAATCAGCTGAAATCAGCTGAATCAGCTGAAAAGATTTCCTCCAAAATTTTAATAGTCAGCTTGAGCTCCTCAGAGAACCACTTTAGCTGTTTCCATGTATGAGCACAAAAATGTCTGCTTTAGTACATTAATGTTTTTATTAAACTAATAGCAGAAGGTTTTCCCCTAAACATCTGACTAACAGCTTTCATTTGTGTTGTGTAAAAGTGGTCAGTTCATGAATCAGAAATTAATGATTTCAGTAACAGGTAAAAAAATCTCCCTCGAAAATCTCTTTTTGAAGTTATGTGTGTCAGTTGAAACCATTGATGGCAATAGTAAAATTTATTGGCATTATGGTCACCTCCTGATAGATTTGAATTATTATTATAGGAAAGTCCAAGTGGATTTTTTTGTTTATAAATTCCAGTATCTGGAATAGGACTGTGTCAGTTCTTCACAGTATTTTTAGATATATTTTATTAAAAAGCTTGCTTCCTGTGAGTTTGGTGTGGAAGGATGTTGATCTGGCCAGAGCTTTAAAACAGATCAACCTTCTCACAGCGAGATCAGTAAAGAAAACTGTGTGAGACAGTAAAAGTAAAAACAAACCAGTTTCTCCCTGCATTTTTTGTATTCCTAAGGCATCTTGTTTCTTCCAGAATTGATTTCTGTCAGTTCCATACTTTGATGGTCTTCTGTGATACTCTTCTCATTTCCTAGGCCTTATGTACTCTCTGTTCTTTTCAGCCATCCCACTTCCTGCTGTAGCTTCCAGCTCTCTTCTTGATGCCTTCCTGTGCCTGATCTGTTGGCTGGTGCTTGCTTTTATTGACCCTGCTCAGCTGTTTCTGAGGGAGAGTAATTTCCCCTTTCTTCTGGGAGATAAACCTCACCCACATATGCCTTTACTAACAACATGTGGCAAGCAGAGTGAGGAAAAAGGTAGTAAATACCCTTATTCAGACTTAAGGGAGAGAAGAACAGTAGTTAAACTTTTCATTCTAAAGACAGTCCCTGAAAATATCTCTTGCAAGTCTGCAAAGAATTAAAAATCTATGCCAAACCACTAAGTCAAACAAATGAACAAACACATCCAACCTTATTCTTCCAGCATAAGAAAGTACTTAATTATACGAGATTTTCAGTAGAAAAAAGTGAGAAGATGTAAAAAGCAGGATCAGTATCAAAGGAGCAAACTGAGTATTGTTTAGCTTATCCATCAGTGATTTGGTGAAGGGGCAGATGCCTCCTAAGCAAGCTCAGCAAACACAAAGCTAGGAGGAGTGGCTGACAAGCCAGAGTGCTGCACAGCCCCTCAGAGGAACCTTGACAGCCTTGAGAGATGGGCAGAGAAATGGATGTCCTTTTGACAGGGTGATGGGGAGAGACTTGCTCCTTTTCCTTTCTGCCCCAGGGACCTGCAGTTTGGAAAGTCTCTCCACAGGTGAAGCATGAGAGCAGCCAGGTTCACTGTGAAATGCAGCCTCTCATGCTTGGATTCTACCGTATCTCAATAGTAAAACGTTTGTTGAACGAATGTTCATGCAATTAGTTAATATTGCAATTGTGATTTTTACTATAAACTGCAGAAGTATAACTTCTATGTCCTTTAATAATAGCAAACATATATATATGGGTAATTAATATCCTGTGTATTTTAGCCTATTTTTGCTCACCCAGATCATAGAACCATCAAGGCTAAAAGAGACCTTCAAATTCAACTAGTCAAATTCAACTAACCATCAATCCAGGACCCCCATAATAACCCCTAAACTGTATCCCAAAGTGCCATATCCAGATGTCTCTTGAATATTTCCAGAGATGGTGAACATACTACCTCCCTGGGCAACTTATTCCAATGGCTAACCTCTGTATCAGTGGTTTGTTTGTTGTTTTTGTGGGTTTTTTCCTAATATGTAATCTGAACCTCCCCTGCACAGCTGAAAGCCAGTTGCTCTCATCCTTTCACTTGAAACACGGTAGAAGAAATCAATCCCCACTTCTTTCGGGTGGCTGTAGAGAGCAGTGAAGTTGTCCTTGAACTTCTTTTTCTCCAGGCTAAACAATCCCAGTTCCTTCAGCCTCTCCTGTAAGACTTGTACCTCAGCCTTCTCCAGCCCTGCTGCCCTTCTCTGGTCTGGCTCAAGCACCTCTACGTGTTCCTTTCAGTGTGTGGCCCTAAACTAAACACAGGATTCAAGGTGCAGCCTCGCCAGGGCTGAGTACAGTGGGACAATCCCTTTCCTAGTCCTGCTGGTCACACTGTTGCTGATACAGGCCAGGATACCATTGGCCATGGCCACCTGGACACACAGCTAGATCCTGTCCAGCTGGCTCATATCTAGTACCCATTAGTGGGGCACCTTCACTTACCAGCTGTGTCAGGCAGTTCTATATTCCCCATCAGAACCTTCCAGATTGCCTCTTGTGCTGTACTTCCAGCAGACATCTAGCAAGTTGAAGTCTCACAAAAGATATAGGTAGAACAAATACAAGCTGTACAAGGCTAGAAACAATCTTAGCTATATGGTGGAAAAAAAGTAGGAACTGCCATGGATTTGTGTAAACCCTATCCATAAATAGGGAAGATTATTTGAAATCACTGTTGCCTCTTGTTCAAAATAAAAAAATTAGACTTTGATGTAAATTTCATTACAATCATTCAAGATTTAAGGGTTAAAAATCATGCTATACATGGCTTCAAATTACAAATCAACCTCACATCTATTTCAGTTAATTGCACAAATGTAGAGTAGTGGGACTAGGGTTTATAGTATTAAATGACTGCATTAGTATTTTATAATTTATAAGCAACGTTGTTCATACATAAAATGATTCACTGAGAACACATTATTATATAGTGACCTTTTATTGCTCTCTACAGAACTTTGCTTGCTGAGATTATTTAACTTCACAGAAACGAGAAGAAATCCAAATCCCCAAAAGAGTAAATGACGGAAATCCAGCAGAATTACCAAACCATCATGAATACATCTTGTGTTGTATATTACTCACACATTATTCCACTCAATCAAGCCCTTCAAGGAACACACATGGACATTTCCAGTAGCAGCTATTACCGCATTTTTATTATTTTAGTCATTTCATTCCCCCCGATAAACCTAGTGTAGTGATATCAAAGCAGTGTTTTCTAGAAGAAAATTCCAAGAAGCAATAAAAGTTAAATTTTTAAAATCAAATCCAGAAAAAGTAGCATCATTATAAAAAAAGTATAATGGGGGCTTAGTAGATTAGATTTTTATTTTAATGTAGTATCTTTTTATACTTCTATTTACTAATTCATTATGATTCAGTTTCCAAAATGAAAAAATCAGGCATAACCTATTTCCTTGTAGAGTTAACTCTTCTGAAGACTGAATTAATTTCTTCGTACTCAAGTGTGTTTAAGAATGAATAAAAATTTCCCAATAGATTCATTCATATAAGGTTCTGAATTATCCTTGGAAGTAAATTCAAGGGTAAAAAACCAGCTATGTCAATGCTTTGGTTTTCATCTCAAAGATTAAAGAAAAGAAAAGAATACTTTTTACAAAAAGGAGAAATATTTCATTTTTTCAGAGAAAAAACCATTAATTAAGTTCTTCTTTTAAGTGTCTTTCTTTTAGGCTGACAGGTGGTGCTTTGCCTTGCTATCCTATAGGATCAGTATTTGCTGTAGAGCCTTACCTTCATTTTCTGAGCAAAGGGATTACCTCTGAATGACAAGCTCTGCTTTCAGCGCATGGATGCTCCAAAAACAAAAAGAATGAGGCATTTGAAGCTAATTTAATCACATTAGGACCAATCCTTTTGCTTTTTTTTTTTCTCATAAAGATATATTGATGTTGGATGGCATATGGGGAAAGACAGCCTCTGAAGAAAAATGTTTCATATTTCTTAGTCTAGTAGATACATGAAAAGATATCACAGTGTCTATCACTAAGTGATGGATAGATTTTGTCCTGAAGTTTTTATGCCATGAAGTTTATAAAAAATTGGTGCCTTTGCCAGTGGCAAGTGTAAACTAAAGTGAATTTTAAAGTGTTTTTTATCTAGCTGCTGGAAATCTTAAGAAATTATAATATAAATACTCTATCCGGGTGATCTTGACATTATAAACACATGACAATGTCTCATTGTAGGTTGTACTAGAATTTCTATTAAAAACTATCAGAACCATTAAATATTTGAAAGAATGAAAAAAATGCTTATGTCCTTTATCAAACCTTTACCATTAAACCTACTTTCAATCTTTCACATAATTTTGTATTCTAACTGGCAAATACTTTTTGTGTCACTAAATCTTGGTGCAGTCACTGGAGTTAACAAATCTATCAAGCCTGACATTTTCTCCTGCAAAGTTAACTGTTCTGGGAATAGAATTAACTTATTTGCTCTCAGTTGTGTTGTGTTTAAGAATAAATGCAAGTTACACATTAGATTTAGTAGCCTGAATGAATCTTCCAGTCATAGTCCTCTATTCCTTTAGCAAAGGCCAGCTATAAAAGAACGTTAAAAGGGAAAGGGCCAGTGTTTGTGCTAATATGCATTCATCTTACCTTCTCTAAAAAGGGTTCTGTGTTTGAGAGAAATTGTAACTGCAATAATCATTGTAGGAAAAGTATTGCTACTGGATATGTGTCCACCTTCTGGTAAATGGAAGACAAAGTGAGATGGCTGTTATGTGCCATTTCTCTGTATTTTCTTGTGGTTGTATTGGAGGAAAACTTTCAGGTCCAAATGTATTTGTTTAAGTTAACCAACAACTTTGAGGAAACTGTACACGGTTGCAGGCACTGAGAATAAATCCATTTAGTGGTTTCTCAAATTTAAAGTCATATACATTTGACAATGTATCCTTATCAAGGCCTAAAATCAATCATTACTATTCTATAGGATTTCAAATAACCCCAAATATATTATACTGAAATCTATCCAATAATTTCAGCATAATGCCTTGGTAAAAATAGAAACTCTTTGTAAAAATAATGAACATATCCTTTTTTTAGTTTTTAACTTTTAATTTAACTTTTAACTTTAACTTTTATTTAATAAAAAAAAAGAAAATCAGTTTTCACATTGAATAGCAGGAACATTTTAAGACCTGTGCATGTCACATTTTTAGAAAGCTGAAAGTATATAAATAATCCACTGGTTCTATGGCCTGTTTCTCATCTGTACTGCTCTTTGTATGCGAAGACTGAGTGAGACTGTTCTTTAAATCATCTCATCCATCATGATGCAAGATACCCACATTTCTGGCTGTGCTGGTTTGAAAGCAAAACCAGTGAGAGACTCCAAGTCAGAAGTACAATTTAATAAGAGGAAAAAAAAGAAGTAAAATAAAAAAAAAATCAATAGTACAAAATACCACTGACAGAGTCAGAATACAACCTGACACCCTGTTAGCAGTCCAGATGAGATGGTCTTGTTGAAGCAGTAATCCTGAAGAGGAGGTCTGGTAGCTCTTGTCCTCTGGGGATCCAGTGGGAAAGGCCCTGGGCTGTCCCAAACCCTGGATTATATCCATGTGGGAATGCTTGGCTCCTCCCCTGGGAGGAACACCTCACAATGCACTGTTATCATTCTATGAGTCATGTGATGGGTGCTTGATGGCCCATTAAACAGAGATAGCTCCCGGGGGCGTTATCTATGAGTCATGTGGCAAGGCATTGATGAGCCATTAGCAGCAGATAAGGGAAACACTGCCCCACCTGGTTTCAA